>JAIKVB010000222.1:0-35236 GCA_024679045.1 Phytophthora brassicae | reverse complement strand
CAATCGCTTGATCATAAGCTGAAAAAATAAGACTCCTAAACCGTCATATCCTCTTCCTTGAACGTCATGGTTGCCTTAGCTGCCGGAGTTTCCTCTGGTGGCGTATAGTCCGGGACGCCGCGCGTGAACGACGGATGCTTGGTGATGACAAAGTAGTTGAAGTACGCATTGGTGAAACCACCGAGCGACACGAGAACACCGTAGACGCCGCACATTCCAAACGGGAAGATGGAGATCCTGCAACAGTGAGCAAAATCCGTCAGTTTTACATTTTCTACGTGCTTAGCATACAATAACGTACATGCTCAAAAAGAGGCAACGACCCCACGGACTGTACATGAAGCCGAAGCTACCACGCAGTAGCTTGTCAATGTACGCCGTACGCAACTCGTAGCCCACCAAAATCAGCGCGAAGAAGCTGTAAGATTATACACAAAGGTCAGTCACCAGTATACAGCAACACAAAAAAATCACAATGCTTACATGGTGTAAATGACGGAGAGAGCGTCTGCCATGACAGAAAACGCAGAGTTTGACTGGATCACTTGTCCTACAGCCAGTGCAATCATACAGCCCGCCATTGTCAAGTTTACGATGCGCATGGCCGACAGCACGCCAGATACCGAAGAGCCCATGATGCTGTTATATCAAAAATTAATTTTTAGTCCAATATAAACCAATATTTTTCGAAGAGGACGCACATTTCACGCGTCTTGACCTTAATCTCCTCCCACACTTCGCTGATGGAAATGGCGTTCGCCGTGTCCGTGACTTTGTCAGCCGCAGATGGCGGCGGGGGCGGCAGCTTCAGGTCGTCTGGGTTCAGCGGCGGTGACTTTGTCAGCCGCAGATGGCGGCGGGGGCGGCAGCTTCAGGTCGTCTGGGTTCAGCGGCGGTAGCTTGCCATAGGTGGTGCTGTGAACAGTTAAAATAATTGAATTAGATGGTGGAAGTTGTCTTCCCCTCTTTGAAAACAACGTACTCGGTGCCCAGCGGTCCTGCGTTGAGCACGGTACCTCCCAGTACGGAGGCGTTAGCTTCGGTGGGCATTCTGCGAATTCTGTCTCTGAGTGTGTACGCACACACGCGCAACTGCTGTACCGCGGGCTCGGGGCGATTCTTCCTCGACCAGTTGTATGGGAGTTTGTATTGGTCTTTCAAATCCCTAGCAATCCCGCGGTTTGGGTTACGAATGTTGTACACAATTATTGACATTTTATACAATGAACCGAAATCAATATGAATTAATTGTGCTGCACTTACAGCACAATTAATTGCTCCGAGCGCATACCGCATGGACAATACCGGTACATGTACCACGATAGCAAACAGTTTAGGTATGTCCGGGGAACATTTGCTTGCGCATCTTACATTAGATAATAACTTAGGTATGCTCGACGGCAATACGGCTTCATAGTTGCTGATAGTTGACCTCGGGCGTGTCGGTAGACGAAAGCGACGCTGTAGACGCCGTGGACACGACGCTGCACTCGCTCATACTTCTGATCTTCCTGGGGCTTCGACGCTGTAGACGCCGTGGACACGACGCTGCACTCGCTCATACTTCTGATCTTCCTGGGGCTGTTGATGTTGGCCACCTCGTTCGCAAGGGCCAATTGGTTCCTCCGTTTGAGCGCCTCTACACGGCCCTTCATGTTCTCGACCTGCCCGAGCCAGCGTTCGCCCTTCTCAAAGTCCAGCAATCGGGAGTGTGAGCTCTCGATCCTAGCGACAAACGCGGCGTAGCTGGTGCCTGACGTGCGCACTCGTATCGACACAGGCGTCGGTGGTGGCACATACAGCGGCTGATTAGTGTCGATTGAGCTCGTTCGGCTGCGCGACGCGCCCTCCACAACAGATTTTCGTACCGAGCAGGCTGAGAGGTGGACCACGCGCGATTCCAATCCTGGTTTTCGTACCGAGCAAGCTGCGAGGTGGAACTCACGCGATTTGGGTTGCGGAATTTTACTAATTTGCAACGAGAAGTTTCGAGCGAGCTTGGACGTCGACGCTCTGTTGGTTACTGGTGCTTCATTCACTTCCTGATTGCTTGGTTGGTTGTCTATCTTCTCTTGTATTTCCTTAAGTTGTGGCTCTAATGTTTTAGCAACAGGCTGGTTGCGCTCGAGATGCACCGTCTTGGTCGCCACGAGCCTCGGAGGCTCCTCAACCACCGCCAATCCATCGTAATACGTGACCAACCCGCAAACGTTGCCACGTCCTGGGGACTCGGGCGATTGGGAGGACGCGTCAACACCAGTGGAAGAGGCTAAGCTCTCGAACATCTGCACGATACTGCGCACTGTCATGCTGTCTGTGGATGTATCGCGCCACTACTCTGAACGCTTTTTGATGTTCTAATTGCGACTGACGACTGGTGCTCGCTCCAAGAAGAGAAATTTGCGCTTGGAGAACTTCTGATGATGTTCACGACCAGGCGATAGGGAGGGTTCACACAGGACGAGTTGCAGTCGGTTTTTGATGTTCTAATTGCGACTGACGACTGGTGCTCGCTCCAAGAAGAGAAATTTGCGCTTGGGGAACTTCTGATGATGTTCACGACCAGGCGATAGGGAGGGTTCACACAGGACGAGTTGCAGTCGCTGGCTGGGACGCGCGCTTTTTGCTTTTTGAACGCCGGCGAAGGGCTCGGATTGGCTACAAAGCTCGAAAGTGGGATCCAGTAGCCAGTTTTAGCTCGACGGCGGAAGATAAGATGCCGAGGGCGGTGGAACGGATCTCCGCTCTTTTAGCAAGCACCGGTAACCTCGGGAGGTACTGTAGGCTTCCCATCCTCCTACCGGTATCGAGGTTGACGACAACTTGTATTTACCAGGTAAGTGTTCATTAGGTCGGCAATCAAATGAGCCCAACATTGTATCTGATTCCGTCGTCTGATTCCATATTTGTGTAAAATACACAACTCAGATACTCTGATTCTACACAACGTGTACACAATATCCCCTCACTGCCAATTTGAATCGGCGCGCTAGATCGGGTAATGGACCTCGAAGTTGGCGTGCGCGTAGCCTTTGGCGCCGGCAAGACTGGCGTCGTACGCTTCGTGGGTGAGACGGACTTTGCTAGTGGCGAATGGGTAGGGATTGAGCTGGAGAGACCTCCTTTGGCGCCGGCAAGACTGGCGTCGTACGC
Source organism: Phytophthora brassicae (assembly GCA_024679045.1). Lineage (NCBI taxonomy): Eukaryota > Oomycota > Peronosporomycetes > Peronosporales > Peronosporaceae > Phytophthora > Phytophthora brassicae. The sequence goes on along the minus strand of JAIKVB010000222.1, from coordinate 32,083 downwards.
TTCGTGGGTGAGACGGACTTTGCTAGTGGCGAGTGGGTAGGGATTGAACTGGAGAGACCCGAGGGAAAGAACAGCGGAGAGCTTAATGGCCGTGTCTACTTTACATGTGAGCCCAACCACGGCCTCTTTGTTAAGAAATCCATGGTCCGAGCGGTACTTTCAAGCGTCAATAGCAAAGCACCACTAAGTCGCCGACTCTCGGGCGTGTCGGCCATCCCGACGCCGGCTGCTCGCACTTCGACGCCCAAGCCGCGGGCGTCGATGATTACACCGTCTAGTAGATCAACGATCCCCACAGCTTCAGCTCCGACGAGGACGAGACTGTCACTGGATAGACACAGTACGTCGACGGACGATGAACTAACAGATGCGAGAGCTAAGATCTCTAAGCTGGAGGAAGAGCTGGAGCAGAAGAATCGCCATGTGGAGCAGCTAAGACAGAGTGTGTCAGTGATGAAGGAAGCTGCAGTTGTTAATAGTGAGAAGATTAAACACTTGGAGGAGCAGGAAGAGGAGATTGAAGTTCAGGTGGATGTGGATGGAGACGAGAACATGGACGAAGCAGTGGCAGAAGAACACGAAGAAGGCGACGAGTTGTCGCCCCAAGAGGAGCTAGCGCAACAGATTGAACTGATTAAAGAAGAGGCCGAAGAGCATGTACGTGCTGTGCGTACTGAGCTAGAAGACCACATTACTGAGCTCCAGACTGAGCACGAGGAGCAGCTGGACGAGCTGCGGCTGGAAAATGCCACGCAGGCGTCTGAAGTGAAGGCTTTGGAAGCGGAGACGGCACAGCAGAAAGCGCGTATTGCGGCGTTCACAACAGCAGAACAGAAGAAGGCGGAGGAGGTGGCGATGGCTGTGGCCAAGGCGAGCTCGGGTGCTCGGAAGGTGGAGACGCTGGAGAGGCAGTTGGCTGAGTTTAAGGACACAATTGAGATGATGAACTTGGAAAGAGAGACACTTGAGGTGGATAAGGAGTACGCTGAGGAGCGCGCGGAAGAATTACAGCAGGAGGTGGAGAAGTTGACGGCAGCGATGGCGCTCTCGGCCACTACAGGACCTGATTACTCGGAAGGATCTTCAGCGAGCGGCGGGGACTTGGCTGAGGAAAACAGAAAGCTGCGTGCAGCTGTCAAGACGTTGCACGAACGTGCGTCGGAGGAGAAGGCGGATCTCAGTAAGAAGCTGCGTCAGGCTCAGCGGGAAAACGCGGAGCTTGTGTCGTTGAGAGAGGAGGTGGAAGAGCTGGTACGCAGACATTTTGGAGAGGTTCTTGGCATGTTTTTGAGTGGCTTACGTTGTTTTCTTTGGCTGTATTTGTTCTTTATAGACCACGAAAAAGAACAAGCTTGAAAATGAAGCAGAGGAGCTGAAGGAGATGCTGGACATTGCCAACGCGTATGAGACCATGGTGGAAGATCTGACCGAGAAGAATTTGACGCTAGGCGACAAACTAGCCGAGCTTGAGACCACAGTGCAATCATTGGAGTCTTTGCGAGAAGTAGATCAGGAGATGGAGCATCAGCATACCGAGTATGAAGCGGAGCTTCGGGACGAGATCGACTCGCAGCGTGTATCGCTGCAAGAGCTCAAGCAGGCGGCGCTGGAGCAGAAAACTGTGTTTGAGGACAAGGAACGCACCATTGCACGCTTCCGTGATCTTGCGCATAGTCATCGTGAGGAAATTGCGCAGCTTAAAGCAAAACTCCGAGCAGAGAGTGGTGCAGTGGAGTCTCTTAAGGATACAGCACACTTGGCGCTTAACCAGACGATGGGGCTACGCGCGTTGGTAGCAGCTGCACGAGAGCACGAGACTGAAGCGGCGAAGCAGAAAATCATCGCGGAACAAGCGAGGCTGGAGAACTCTTTTCTCCGTACTGTGGTGCCCAGCTCGATCTTCTCTGAGACTGACCAGAAGGTTCTCCGTGTTCGCTTGACACTGGGCCGAATTGCTGGCAAGTCCGATATCTTGCTGCAACATTTGAAGAAGGATCTGGATTCTGTCGCACAGCAAAGTCCCAGCGACCAGCAAGATGATGAGAAGAACGACGGAGCGCCCAGCACTGCCGTGAGCGTGGAACAACTGGTACTTGGTGATAAACTAGCCGCGATTTCGTGTCAAGCCAAGGAGGATTTGTTCATGCTTGAATGTTACCTGACTACTGAAGACGAGTTCGCACAGGGATGTTCAGCTCTAGACACTTCACAAACGGCGGCTTTGGAAAGTGTACTTGACTCGGCGTTGTCAGCTTTCTCCGAAGGTGCTTTACTGAATGGCTCCATTGGTGGAGGTGACGTTGCTTCACTGTACGATCGTCTCGTTCAGACATCGGAGGAATGGCACACTGGTCGAATTACTCAGATTGCTTCATTACTGGGCTCGGAGAGTTTTGGTGCGCGTTGTGCAGTGGTGAAGCTGCGTTCAAGGAAGAATGTAGCCAAGTTGGCGTTCTCGATCTCGACGATGGTGACGTTCCTACGCACTACTAAGGGCCTCCTTGGTAGCTCAGAAATGCCTGATAACGCTGAAACGACTGCAGTGCGCGCGGAGCTGATGCCGGTACTGGATAAGTGTTTGGGCGAGCTGCTCTCCATGCTGAACGTGGCTCAATTGTTTTACCGCCGCGCTGAAATCGATCTCGCAGCTTCAGACGATGACCTCGACGGTCTTGTGGCTGCTGGCGGCGAGGTTTTATCGTCTATCCAGAGCTATGCTGTTGAGGCACAGACGTTAGCGAGGGCGCTCCAGTCGCAACTCGCCCATAACGATTTACGTGAGAACACCAAGTCCACAAATGAGCTGGTACAGTTTACACAGCAGAGTGTGTACACTCACACTGTGGCTTTCAAGGAGAAGCTAGCTTTGTTGTTCAAACTGGTGTGCCGTGGTGCGTTCACTGATGCGGTAGCTCCACGTACTCGAAGTGATGGCGATGGGGTTAATGGTCGACCTCAATGGCACATTCGTGCTCAAGCGATTCATCAGGAGCTAGTGGATGCTTCGACTTTACGCAGCAATCTTTCAGAGATGACGGAGCTTTGCAACGCTCTACACCAGCGTATCCGTGAGTTCGAGCGCGCCGACAGCCAGCACCGTGTTGTAGCTCAGAAACTCGAGAGCCAAGTCCTTCAACTAACGGAAAGCGTCGGTGCTATGACAAGTGAGAAGACACAACTTCAAGCACAGCTTTCAAAGGAGCGTGAGCAGTTTGATGTTGCGTTGGACGAGTCAAACAAGGAGAAAACGTTCAACTAACGGAAAGCGTCGGTGCTATGACAAGTGAGAAGACACAACTTCAAGCACAGCTTTCGAAGGAACGCGAGCAGTTTGATGTTGCGTTGGATGAGTCAAACAAAGAGAAAACACTACTGAACTCGCTGAACCGAGATCTGCGTAAGCAGCTGAAGCGCTCCAGTGATGCTGGAAGTAATGTAAAAGGTGGGAGTGCTGCGTCTGGAAAGGGATCAAGTATGAGTACAGCAGACGCCGAGGCTTTCCGTCTCGCTTTCCATCAACTTCACACGCAGCTGCATACGGTGCGTTCTACACTTGCCAAAGAGCGACTGGAGAAGCTGCTTGGCTCAAATGGTGCGGGTATCACGCGTTGTTCGTTAGGCGTTAAACCTTCCAACAGGTTGATGAACTCGCTGAAGGAAGTGGCCGACTTTTCACGACAAGTGAAGGCTCAGTTGTCGATGCCGCGTTTGGTGGATCTTAAGCAAGCGGCTTTGTCCGCTGGAGCGTCCGCACATGCTCAACTTACAGCTGAAAAGCTGCAGCAGTCGCGTACACAGAGGGATCTCGCAGCTCTGCGTGAACGTGTCGGTGTCGCCATGCAGGAAGACGGTTGGGGTCAGGACATCACCAACGCCATCACTCGCGGTGAGAGCGTATTCGGATGGCAACCGCCGGAGATGGAGCGTCCTCCAGTGCTTCTTGGACGGGTCAAGTTTGGCAGCAGCTCGGTAAACACCCAGTCTGTGCAGTTAGTATTGAACCGCTCGGAAGTGCAGCATTTGTCCAAGGCGTTAGTGTGCTGAGTTGGTATTAATAGCAGAAACTTGCATGTTGGATTTTGAGTTGGATTTGACAACATATGACTACGCGTTCAACATTGACTTTTGTATGAATATCCGCTACTTCAAATAAGCTTTTGGCATGGGTCTCGGTTCTTCTCGCTCTTGGGATGGCTCGACTATGTCGTCCCAGAAGGGTAAAGTAGCGATCGTAACTGGTGCGAACTGTGGCATCGGCTTTGAAGCAGCCAAAGCTTTAGCGAATCATGGGGCTCACGTGGTGCTTGCGTGTCGAAGCGAAAGCCGCGGGCGTCAAGCTGAAGAGTTGATTCGTCAGGATCTGAACCAAGAAAACGATGATCGTGTCGGTGAAGTGGAGTTCATGCTGCTAGACTTGGCCGAAATCTCCAGCATCCGGGACTTCGCACGCGCTTTCCGAGCCAAGTTCGACTGTCTCGACTTGTTGATTAACAACGCTGGAGTGGCAGTTCCGCCGCCACCACGCCACAATTCGGCAGGCTTGGAGTGCACGTTCGCTATTAATCATCTCGGCCATTTCTACCTCACAAATTTAGTGTGGGATCTACTGTGTCGTTCCAAGACTGAAGCTCGCGTGGTGAACGTTTCCAGTGGACTGCACCATTTCGCTACGTTGGACTTCGCCATGATGGGTCACACTCCAGGCAACAGCATTAGCGACTACGCTGAGTCTAAGATGGCTAATGTGTTATTCACATATGAACTACAGCGGAGATTGGAGCGTGCTGGGGTGGACAACGTCCTCTCTGTGGTGGTTCATCCTGGAGTCTGCCACCGGAGATCTGGAACAAGTACATCCGCTTCAAGCTCGTAGAGTGGCCGTTCTTGCAGTGGCTGGTAATGTGGTGTGTGTGGTTGCTGCCCTTCCTTCCTCAGAAGATTGGTGCCCTCCCCACGCTCCATGCAGCCACGGTGGGGAGTGTGCGTGGTAATGTGGTGTGTGTGGTTGCTGCCCTTCCTTCCTCAGAAGATTGGTGCCCTCCCCACGCTCTATGCAGCCACGGTGGGGAGCGTGCGTGGCGGGGAAATCTACGCACCGAATGGATTGATGACTCTGAGAGGTTACCCGGCGTTGGACACGTCACATCCTGCCAGCCATTCTCTTGAGAATGCTAAGAAGCTGTGGTCGCTGAGTGAAGAACTGTTGGACGCTAAGTTTGATCTTGTAAATGCTGGCGAATCGAATTAGCTTCGTACGTCACCATGCGGGAAGTCGTCTTGCAAAGGACACGGCCTGGATAACACCAAGCAAACTATTACTGGTACTAAGTACCACATATTGTTGCGTCTTAGTCGGCCGAATAACTGCATATAGTTCAGCCGTCTTCAAGAGCAGTCCAACCGTAGTTGGATTTTTGTGCGCTGTCAAGGTGGGTTATTGTGAATTCCGCCCAAATTTGCCGATTTGGGGCGGTTTATAATGGTAAGCTACATGTATTTACAGAATCGACCTGAAGCCAAGCTAGCCAAAAACATACACTAATGACCCTGTTAAGTACGTATACGTGCCTGCATATGAATTTCAAGTACTTCGTGCGATTCGACGGCGGTTTGTCAGGGTCGATTCAAACGGCCCCGATTGGAAATTTAGAGTAGAACTCACAATAACACAAAACCCATCCGAACACAGCTCATATTAATAGCCTAACGGGTGGAGGAGTCACACATACCAAAAATGATGCTGCATTGAGGCTTATTACATACCGATAGGTAGCACTAGAACTCACAATAACACAAAACCCATCCGAACACAGCTCATATTAATAGCCTAACGGGTGGAGTCACACATACCAAAAATGATGCTGCATTGAGGCTTATTACATACCGATAGGTAGCAGACTGAACGTCGCTGATTTAATTATAAACGCTGGTACCATGTTTAACGTGCAACTAGGTGGTACACGGTACCGGTCCCTACCTGCCTGAAAGTCGGTACAGTACAGTGTTCACGCAAGCAATAAGCAACTTCGTTATGGGTCTTGGTGCGAGTAATGAGAGGAACTGGGACGGCTCGGCGATGCCATCACAGAAGGGTAAGTTGGTTATTGTCACAGGCGCCAACTCGGGCATTGGATTCGAAGCCGCGAAAGCATTGGCGGTGCATGGAGCGCACGTGATCCTCGCGTGCCGCAATGAAGTTCGTGGTCTTCACGCTGAAGAATTGATCCGTGAAGAGCTCAACAAGATTTCGACCGATGCAACTGGCTCCGTGGAGTTCATGCTTGTGGATGTAGGTGATATGACTAGTGTCCGTGAGTTCGCGCGTGCATTCCGCGACAAATTCGATCACCTGGACGTGTTGATTAACAACGCTGGCGTGGCAGTTCCAGCCCAGCGTCACACACCCGACGGACTGGAAACCCACTTTGCTATTAACCATCTCGGCCACTTTTACCTAACGAGTTTGCTGCTTGACTTGCTACGTAAGTCAAAAGACCAAGCTCGTGTGGTCAATGTGAGCAGCGTCGCGCACTACTTTGCGTGGATTTATTTGAACTTTTCGACGCTCGGACACACCCGCGGCAGTCTCCGCGACTATCTAACGTCCAAATTGGCGAATTTGTTCTTCACCTTCGAGCTACAGCGTCGTCTCCAGTCCGCGCAGGTGGACAATGTAATGGCGGTGGCTGCGCATCCGGGTCTTACCCACACTGACATGTGGAATCGCTACTATCGCAGTACGTTCCCGTATTGGCTGGCGGAAATATTCGTGTGGCTGGTGTCCTGGGCTCCGTTCATGACGTCGCAAGTGGGAGCTCTTCCTATTCTATATGCTGCGACTGAGAAGAGCGTTAAAGGTGGTAAGTACTATGGACCCAATGGGGTCTTGCATTTGCGTGGCTATCCAGTACTCGAACCCGGTGCGGATTCAAGTCATTCGTTGGAGAATGCTAATAAGCTCTGGACGCTCAGTGAAGTCACGTTGAAGGAGAAGTTTAAGCTGTAAGGACAATAATCTGTGATGCGCGCAAGTATTGCACAATATATTGCTCACTTCAATCATTGTATTTTCTTATCTACCAATCATCGATCGTTAAACACAATAATCTGTGACGTGCGCAACTTCTGACAATATATTGCTTTGAGGCAATCAATTTGTTTATCTGCCAATCATCAATCGGTATTTGGAATTGGACGGCGTCCAGTCGAACTAATAATACCTGGACATCTCTTTCTCGCCATCTCCTCCTACTGCCGCAATGAAGGTCAAGACGATCTCCCGTGTGGAGAAGGACTTTACGCAAGAGGTGAAATCCGACAAGCTCAAGGTTTTCCGCAACTTTGACCCAGCGCTCCACCCATTCGAGCGACCGCGCGAGTACACGCGAGCTTTAAATGCTGCTAAAATCGAGCGAATGTTCGCTAAGCCGTTCGTGGGAGCTCTGGATGGACACTGTGACGGCGTGACAGCTTTAGCTACAAACCCTAAGAGTTTAGTGGCTTTTGTGAGTGGCGCAGCGGATGGAGAAGTGCGTGTATGGGACCTTCCTCGTCGCAAATGCGTCTGGAACGTGTACGGCCACCGCGGCTTCGTGCGTGGCTTGGCGGTGACTCCTGATGGCAACACTTTCTACTCATGTAGTGAAGATAAGACGGTGAAGCAGTGGGCGTTGCGTATTAGAGAGGAAGACGAGGACGTCCCGACGGCATTGGCCACTTTTACTTCCAAGGAGCCATTCCTGTACGTATTATCGATTGCTGTGATGGGGGTTTTAGTGTGAAAATTGACGGTTATTGTTATATTTCTTCTGTATTTGTGTGGCAGTGGAATCGACCACCATTGGTCTCAGAACATGTTTGCAACGTGTGGCTCCAAGGTGCAAATTTGGGATCCCTCACGCTCAACACCTACGCACGAATTCGCGTGGGGTGCTGACTCCATTAACTCGGTGCACTTTAACCCAGCCGAAGCGTCGCTTTTAGCATCTACCGGCTCCGACCGGAATATTACGCTCTATGATATCCGAGTGGCGTCTTCTATGCGTAAAATCGTCATGGAGATGCGCTCCAATGCGTTGGCTTGGAACCCCATGGAGCCTATGAACTTCACAGTCGTACGTGTATTTTCTGCTTCCTGGGTATACTCTTGTGCTAACAATGGCGCAACTTTTGCGTGACTTCTAGGCCAACGAAGACCACAACTTGTACACGTTCGACATGCGCAAAATGAACCGTGCGATGATGGTGCACAAGGACCACGTTTCGGCAGTGTACGTACATTTTTGCTGACTCAGAATTGCAGTAAGTACAAAGTATTAACGAGTTGCTGCATGACAGGATGGACGTGGCTTATTCTCCCACGGGTCGGGAGTTTGTAGCAGGCTCGTATGACCGGACGATCCGCATCTTCAACGTACGCTCTGCAAAAAGTCGCGAGGTTTACCACACGCAGCGAATGCAAAGGTACGATATTGTCACGGTCTTCTCATGAGTCGATGAGTCAGGCGCAACCCTTTTGCGTCTCACAGTTGCACGAGTGGCATCTCGCCGATTCGGCTGCTACAGTGGAAGCAAATGGGATTTTGCCGCTGTTCAATTCATCTCAATGACTCTCTGGCTGTGTTATTATTTGCTCGTGTGCAGAATCTTCTCCGTCAAGTTCAGCGCCGACTCCACCTTCGTCCTGTCTGGCAGTGACGACACGAACATTCGCATCTGGAAGGCTGAGGCGTCCAAGAAGCTCTCGAAGGTAACAAACACTCTTTGCTCCAATACCGTCGTGTTTTTTGCAGCTCTGAAGTTGCTGACGTGGCGCGTTCCACGGTTTCCATTCTCTGATCCTTTCTATTTTCTGCTCGATTAGGTGAATCCACGTGAACGCCGCAAAATTGAGTACAACGAGTCGCTCAAGGAGCGCTACCAGCACCTTCGCGAAATCAGTCGCATCTCCAAGTACGTTGTTGTAATTGTTGCTACTTTGTGCAGAAGAGACGTTTGCGTTTCTTGGTCCCACTGACAAAATGTTGATTTACTGCGTCTTCTGCTGCGTTAAACAAACTTAAACTCACAGGCACCGACATGTACCCAAAGCTATCAAGAAGGCAGCGGAAGCCAAGCGCGAGGCCAGTTCTCGCGACCAGAAGAAGATGGCGAACCGCCGTGCTCACGCCAAGGAAGGCGCTGTACCGCACATCAATATCCGAGAGAAAGTGGTCGTCAGGGAAATGGAGTAGAACGTCGCTGGAAGGCTCCGGAGCGATTGGTTGCTGGCCTCGGTGCCGACTCCATAGGGCCAGGTTGACTTCTACTTTCCGTCCGTTTCTCGTTGCTAATGCCTCCAAGGAACGTTCGGAGCTCAACTTCATTTGGTGTATATATCGGCGAGGTTTATACCAGCCGGTGGAATTTCAAGGTAGCCATAGCGTAACGACCCGCATTAATTCCGAATTGTTTGATAAGCATGAAAGACGTCATTTCGGCGCGTCTGCTTTTACTTTCGCTCCTGGCGTGCTTTATGACGTACTGGGTGTGCTCTTTTGGACTCAGTACCCAGGTGCATGGTGTTCGTCCTTCCAATACATACACCCGAGGTTTCTTTCCTTAGCAGCGCATGGCCAATGCCTCTTCTTCTGGATTACGACGAAATTCCACTTTTTCAAGTTGAAGCGATATTTTACACTGAGAAGTGGCAGTGGCGTGACTGGCACAGCAAAAAAAGGCTTTGGGCTCTCGCGTACCAGCAGCTTCGTGCGCCTCTTTCGCAGCTTGTAACTTAATCTTCTTCTTTAAGCTCCAGCAAAGTATTGCGCCCCATCCGAATCGGACGAGCTGATTGCAAAGTCGTCTCGGCACGTCACAGCCATAACTCGGACGACCGTCGCGCTCGGCTTTGCAAATCACCGACTTGATGTGTCCCTTTCTAGTGCTGAAAATATTGGGGTCAATTTTCCGTCACAAATAAGAAACTTTCATACAGAATCTAGACAATAAAGCGGAATTTTTCCCTCTTGGGACAACTCCAGCTGCAGTGTCGAACACACGTAAGTACATGGTCTTTGGCAATTGGAGAAGTTCTTTTTGAGACTTTTGCGTAATACGTAACCTAAATTTCGTGAAACTCGTTCGTTCCGGTTATGTACCTTTTTCAGACGGGACGCGCAGTTGCTGACCATCACTCCTCTTGCGCTCGCCTCTCCCAGCGTCTCACAACCAAAAACGAGTCGTAGCCCACAGGTCGATTTTCGTATAGGGCCAGCAGAAAGATGAAGCCGAAGACCTCGATGGACACCAAGACGGCGTTGGAGCTGGCCGAGTCTAGCGAATGGAGCGCGCTCGACCGTCTTGTCTCAGCGCAGCCTGAGCGCGCTGACGATATGGACGACTTTGGGATGATGCCGTTGCACTGGGCTTGTACCGACACGCATGTACCTCTGCGAGTGGTCAAGAAACTGGTGGACGTGGCTCCGTCTTCCCTTACGCATAAGAACAAGGGCGGTCTTTTGCCGCTGCATATCGCTGTGAAGGCCGCCACGAAGCTCGAAGTGCTGCGTGCACTCGTACAGGCCGCACCTGACGCTGCCACTTGTCTTTTTGAGGAGACACCGACTGGCGAAACCCCCATGGAGCTCGCGAGAGCATACCAGCTTACAGATGACAAGATTACGTTCCTTGTGGAGATGGAGGGCCAGATACGGGCCGCGGGCAAGGCGCCCCCTCGCCCCAGCGCTAGGTTTCAAGCGTTCCTGAACCAACCGGGAGGCTTTCCAGACGACGTGGCGAGTATTAGCAGCTTCACGAGTCTGCCGAACCTAAGCAGTGGCAGGGGAGGAGCGTCGATCGACGAGGAGTGGTCTAGCAGCAGATCTGCTGTGAGCACGGTGAGCAGTGCCCTCCGACTGCCGGACGGACTCGCTGGAGTGCCGCTGCCGCCACGTTGGAGGCTGGATAAGCGATGCAACATCTGCCAGCTTAAGTTTAGTTACTTCAAGGCACGCCACCACTGCCGCTCTTGTGGAGAGTCGGTGTGCAGTACGCACTCGAACAAGCGTCTTCCCCTGCATCATCTGGGACTGAAGACGCCGCAGCGTGTGTGTATCCTGTGCTACGACGACCTTCGTGAGAATGGTGCACCGTCGGCTGTCGTAAACATGTACGGGCATGGAAGGCATAGCGGTTTGCCTCCGATGGAGCCCAGCATGATGCGTCAGGAGTCGACGCCGCTGCCAGGTGGTGTTGTATCAGGTCGACCGCCTTTGCGCTCCATGAACAGCGCAGTTTCGCTTACAAACACTTCCCTCAGTAGCCACGGCTCGGGGAGTCCTTCAGATGCGGACTACCACTTTCACACTGCCACTACTCCGCGTCGTATTGTTCTGGCTGTTAAGAACAATGATCCCATCCTGACTTCTGCCTTGCCGGTTGAGGATGACTCACGTAGACGTCCTCGTGCTGCCACGGCTCGGGGAGTCCTTCAGATGCGGACTACCACTTTCACACTGCCACTACTCCGCGTCGCATTGTTCTGGCTGTTAAGAACAATGACCCCATCCTGACTTCTGCCTTGCCGGTTGAGGATGACTCACGTAGACGTCCTCGTGCGTGGACAGACGTCGAAGCAGTCGAAAAGTATCAGGATATGCAGGATCAAGTGCGTGAGTTGGAGTCTCATGTGCAGGAGCTGACGTTGGCCAAATCTCGTATCGAGAAGAAGCTGGAAGATGCGACCCGAGTGGCTGCTGATGCCAAGAAGGAGCGAGGTGTGGTGGACGCGAACGTTGCAGAGCTACGCGGTAACAGGATTATCGACATTAACCGCATCTCGTTGGACGATGATGACGACGAAGACGACGAAAACCGCAACAACGCCAACGAGAAGGCAGTTGATTTGGAAGGTAGGAACCGTCAGTACTCTGTGCAAGTCGAAAAGAAGCTTGTATTGATTGAGGACAAGGAGGTTAACGTTGCGGAGACGTGCAACCACCTTGGACGGGTTTACCTGGATCGTGGCGAGTACAGCGACGCCGTTGTAGAATTCCGCAAGTCCGTAGATGCGAACCGAAAGGATGTGGATGTGTGGATTAACCTTGCTCGCGCTCTTCACGGTGCGGGCGAGTTCTACGATGCTGAGATCGCTATCCGTCGTGCTCTCGCGCTCACGCCCAAGAATTATGCCTCGCTATCGATGTTGGGAAAGATTTTGCACTCCAAGGGCGAGCACGACAAAGCTGTCGAGGTGTTCCGCGAGGCATTGAGCATGATGGGCCAAGAAGAGGACTCTGATGAAGACATTGGCTCCACGACTGTCGGATGGTAAACTCCCGAGCGAAAATCTCCCCTTTCTTTTGAGTAGAAAGAGTCTTCAAGCAGCCAGCTCAGCGCTGGAAATCAATACCAAATCGCAGGGCGACGAAAGAAAGTCGATCGCGGGACGGATGCCACACGCTTTGTTATTTAGTAAAAGGAGGCTGTTTTCCAGCCTGAGGCCTCCCAAAAGGTCGATTGACACCCACACAAGTACATTAGAAACAAACAGAAAATACAAGCGCTTAGTGACATACGTTTGCTCTCTCTCTCTCTTTCTCTCTCGCTCTCTCTCTTTTCATGGATCAAGGATGAACACTTCAACGTCAGATGAACTCACAAATGATTTGAAGGTTCATCGGGAGACTCAGCTTGCTTTCCTCTTTACATGTATCGTGTTATGAACCTTCCTGGTACAACAGGTACAGCACACCAGGCTGGTGACCAGCGTACTTGTTGTAACAGTAAATCTTGGTGGCATGGCGAAAACGTGACTGGAAGAGCAGCGACTTGTGTCCTCTTGATTTTCTCTAGGATGACTCATCCGAGAACGGATCAAACGGCACAGTTCATCTCGGATGAGTCATCCTAGAACAAATCAAGAGGACACAAGTCGCTGCTCTTCCAGTGGTCATCCGGATTCACATGTACAGCCATCTACTCCTACATGTACTGGTACATTCTTCCTGACGTCCCACCCAGTAGTTTGAGGTTCCAGGTTGCGATTTTGCTGAAGAGGGCCACTTGTTACGTGGGTATGTTGGCATTGCTGAACTTTTATTGAGAGCAAACTATCCGTATTTATAGCGATTGCGATAAGAGATCACCAACGGGTGATGAGGCTCTATTTGTGCAGTGAGCGTTTGGCAGCATTCTACTCCCATAGCATTTACGCTTTCATCCAGACCTTCCAGCATTCGCAATGGAGTACAGTCAATCCAAGGTAACAAGCAGATTATTCAAAATACATTAGAATGAGAGATCGAACTAACATTTTGTTGTCTATTTGCTATGTAAAGTACGAAGGTAGCATGGAATTTGGACGATATCACGGCAAGGGGGTTCTGCACCTGCCTAATGGATACCGATACGAAGGCGAGTTTCAAAATGGCGAGTTTCATGGTCATGGTATCTTATTTTTTCCTGAAGGCCAACTCGAAGGAGAATGGGCGTGTGGCAAGGTAACAAACTACTTCAAAGTACAATTAGTCGATAGATGGTGTTGTAGTCTAACTTTGTAGAATAATTTCTAATGTGCAATAGCAAGTAGAAGGAACTTTCACCTTTTCGGACGGATTGGAGTACGTTCCAACTGAGTGGGGATACTGCACGGCCACTAACCGGCAATACTACTCGGAGTATGTATCACCTCGAGGAATCCTCCCTGCTGGAGAGTTAAACTACTTCGACACAGGCGTTAAACGCGTTGTTCCGCTCGGATCGTATGATGCTGGCAATGGTATTTACAGTCCATCCACTGGTCTTGTCTCGGCGTATGATAATCCGTCAGAAACACGAGAACCCACAGAAGACGAGAAGGAATGGATCACGACGAGAGCACCCAAGGCCACCACGAAAGACATGTCGATCCATTAGCAACTCATAAAGCCCTAAAAAGCAATATCCAAGAGATAATTCCGCTCGTTTTGGTTGATCTTCTACCCTACTTTGCATCTGATAGCGTTGACTCGCTATTGTGCTTTTGTTTGACTCAGGAAATCGTCAAAGTCTACAAAATTTAAGAAATTACACCAAATACAAAGAATTTCACCTTAGTCAGCCTTTGTCTCTCAAGATGCACATCATACAGCCATACCATCATCCATTGTGGTGAGTGTGGAGCGAGAAGAAGGCATTGGTCGTGAATCTGCAGCAGAAGTCGACATTCTACCGTCATTCAAGCTCAGCTCGGCCACATCCGCTGAAAGACCAGCAGTTCGACCAGCTCGCGGCGGCGAGTCGAAGCTCATCATGTCGTTCATCTTGGTCTTGCTGCACTCCTCCATCGTCTTCATTAAATTATCATTCACCTGTCATCGAAAGCACAAAATGATGAGCACACTACCAAGCCAAACGTTTCTTCTCCACGTACATTAAGGCACTGCTCCAGCGTATTCTCGTCGATCTTTCCCATGATACCTCCTTCAATAAGTGTGTTCATTCTTGGCTGACATTGACGCAAGAAGTCCAGAACGTCTTCCATTTGCTCCCCAGTTTGTCCGCGGGTATGCAAGTCTCTCAGCAACTTAATCTTACTCTGAACCACCTTTAAATCGACGTGCAGCTTCTCGAGCTGCTGATCTCTCGTGCTTAACGAAGACGCAGCAGCATCTCCATAGTTTTCATCTCTGGCAACAGCAACTGTGGACGACGGAGGTGTAAAAATCGGTACGTCGTTCTCTATCTCCGGAAACGCGACGCCCTGCATCTTAAGTTGTCTGTAGACGTCCTGGAATGCATGCAATTCTCCGCCTTTGAAAGCGTCTGCCCATTGACGTATAAGCAGCAGCGCTTGGTTCTGTTAAAAATCGGTACGTCGTTCTCTATCTCCGGAAACGCGACGCCCTGCATCTTAAGTTGTCTGTACACGTCCTGGAACGCCTGCAATTCTCCTCCTTTAAAAGCGTCTGCCCATTGACGGATCAGCAGCAGTGCTTGGTTCTGCACGTCCACACCCAAACTACCGTCCGAGAGCGCCGCCACCTCATTCAGGAAGAGCCGCGACCCAACTTGGCTATGAATCGCCGGCGGGCCATTCTTAACCACTGTTTCTGTCAGAATAAGCGCCAAAAGCGCCACCTTGGGGTTCCCGCTTTGTAGCCGACGCTGCAAGAAGCGCACAATGTCGTCGCAGCTGGTAAATTTAACGTATTCAACGAAATATTTCAATTAAAACTGACAATAATTCATGTTGTTCTTGTCGTAACGTACACGACGTGGTGCGCGTTGGCGCAGTCGCAGACCGCAATATTGAGCGCCCACTCTGGTCCCGCCAGTGTCTCTTCCGTCGCGCGCAGCACGAGCTCCTCCACCTCCGCTACTTCTTGCGCGTACTCCATCGCTCTTCTTCAATTGTAGGTTAAAAAATAATCCAACTGAAAAATTATAGAAATTAGATACATTTGTGTACACCACATTATATTAGTGCCTCCCGGAAATTGAAGACAGCCCACTTTTCCGCAGAAGGATCGATGCTGGAGTCGCTGCTGCGTGCGCGGCTGCTGTACGGCGCTGTAGCCATGTCTGCGGGCGTGTTCGTCTTCACCTTTCTGCAAGATCGCGAGGATCTGGAGGATCAGGAGATGGAGTGGGCGGAGAGACCCGTGTCCACTGATCTCTTCTTGGAAGCCATCGAGTCGACGCCCCAATTGTCGCCTCAACAACGACTGGAAATGCGTCGTTTCTGGCGTAATTTGGCCAACAAGAAGCAGCGTCTGAGTGATAGTCTGGGACACGAGAACGAATCGCTAATGATGCGTGACGTGCAGCTTTTTGCGCAAGAATACAAACGTGTTTTCCCCGACATTTTCCCGGAGCAGCAAGTGCTGGACGCGGCGGAGCGCGCAGCCGAGTCGTCGGATAAGCGTCCGACTGCTTGGAGTGGTATCGTAGACAGTACCAGCTCCATGATCGTATCGACTGGCAAGAGACTGAACCACATAGCAAAAGACACGAAAGACGAGGTGCAGTTTGCCATGCAGCGTACAGTGAAGAAAGTACTGGAGAGTGCACTTGATATTGTAGCTACGAGGCTGAAACAGGCTTTGAAAGACCCAGATATGCCGAGTTATCTCAAGGTAAATGGAGGAACCAGGCGCTGAAAGACCCAGATATGCCGAGTTATCTCAAGGTAAATCGAGGCAAAGAGGAGATATTAGACAAAGTACTGACGAATTGTTTTTAATGCTATGTTTTTTGCAGATGCATATTGATACCGGTATTGAGCAGTTCATGCCGGATGTGAAGATGGAAATCTACCGCAAAACGAGAGATCTCTTTGGTCCGGATTCACCGACTTCAGCGCTAGAAAAAGCAGGAAAAGGGAAGAGTAAAGGCGGGAGCGGATCGCCCTCTAGTGACGCTGTTGCGCCTGTTGCCAGCCGGGGATTTGGTCCATTCCGTCGTCTTCGCGGCCATATTTTGCATCATTTGTTTCCACATGATATGACGATCTGGCGGTCATTTAAAGACCCATGGTGGGTTGTGTACACAAGTGTGGGAATCTTGCCTGTAGTGGGCCAATTGTGGTGGATCTTCCTATTTATCATCAAGGACAAGACGAACGAGCATCAATTGTGCCAGTTTATTGTGGGATTTAAAGCTGCGCAGTTTATTACACTTGGGATCATGCACATGGTTCTTGGAGTCGTCATGTACGTCAAGTGCGTCGTACAAGGCTCAATGCTCGCGTGTGAAAGTGGAGGTGGCCCAGCATTGAGCGAAGGAACTGCGTGCTTTTTCGTACTGCAGATTGCGCTCGTCTGGGCGGCTTTCTTCCGCTTGCCTTACACGGAACGACCGCAAGAGTCAACTCTGTACCGCACGAAATCAATGGAAACACGAGAGCGAGGGGTGTTCCACGACGCGTTCGGGAACGAAGTGCATCTGAATCGTGGTGGGTATCTCATGAAATTCTGTGGATACGAGACGGTGTCTTTCATTGTGATCATGGCTTTTGCTGGGCTTGTGCAGTGGCTGCCCTTCGAGTCGTGGCAACGACAAGCATTGTTTTACTGGATCCGGACTGCGTACGGGTTGTTCTCGTTCCCGTTTCTGGTGTTTAAAATCCCCGTGTTGGCGAATGTGCTCATGCACACTCGGCAAATGGGCTACAATGAACAGGGTGAGACTGTCAGAATTGTGAAGAAATCAAATAGCGAACGACAGTAGCAACTGAATAGGAAGGTCTTCATTCGGACTAATAAGCGTCTTAATGACTGTTCTCGTTCCCGTTTCTGGTGTTTAAAATCCCCGTGTTGGCGAATGTGCTCATGCACACTCGTCAAATGGGCTACAATGAACAGGGCGAGACTGTCAGAATTGTGAAGAAATCAAACAGCGAACGGCAGTAGCAACTGAATAGGAAGGTCTTCATTCGGATTAATAAGCGTCTTAATGATAACGAGCACACAGACAATCAGCATCCAGGATTGACTGGATACTGGCACAGATAAGGGTGGATACAGAGTGTAAGATCTTCACACCAGTTCTTCCATTTCTGACGAAGCTGCGGACTCGTGTCGGGATTCAATCGAGTCATCTTTGAGGCGGTTGTTACGCAACAGAGCGTGTGTTGCGCTAGCTAGTGATCTGGAGGCACGATGGATGTCAGTGTGAGAAGGATTTTATTTAGTGGTGCAGTGAGACGTACGAGACTGATACCGCAAAGATGATGGTGGGAAGAATAAAGAAGAGAAGAAACACCAACGTCGCTGCAACAATACAAACAATAGCATCCTGGTCAGCAGCATCACCAATACGTTAACTAATCGTCAACGTACATCCTGTCGCTGCTAGTAAAATGTCCTGTTCGCTGAGTCGTCGACCAAAGAGCTCGAACTTCGTTGGGATCTCCTTCTTAGTGAGGAAAACGTGCCATCCATAGACCAGAATAACACATACGAATAACTGAATTGGGTGGAAGAACAACCTAAAATAACGTAGAAAACTTAGCATTTAGACTTCCATCTATAGAGCAATTGGCACATACAGTAGGAAAGCGAAGACGCCGACCAGGAGAAGCACGTAGTTGGTCAGAAAATAATTGGTGTTGATCTTCATGCGCGTAATCATGCGATGTTGAGGTGGCAGATTGAACGGCTCAGTTTCGCCGATACCTGTACAGCTTAAAAGCGACCGCAGCGATGTGAGAGCCACTCGCTGCTGCAACATCTCGAGCAAGACGCTACCCAAGTCGTGAGTGTTGAAACTGCTGTAATTAACGTCCGGTTTGAGTGGCGAAGGCGGAGGTGACATGTGCGCGTCGGTGGCGCTGCTGTTGAGCATTGGAGGCATTGGCAAGCGAAGAGGAACTGGACAAGTGAAGAGCTCTTAGGATGCTACGCTAATAATTTGTGATACTCGATATGTTATCGCTATAGACAGGTTCAACTGGAGAATTAGCCAATCCAAAAGCACGTAGATCGTCCTTAATTAAATTAACGAATGCAATGCAACGACAGGAGGGTGGACGAGGGACGTAAACGACTTACGCGAGGATCGGTGCTGCGATTTCCCTCAAGTTTGCTGAAGGCTGCGAGACAGCTTTTGATATGACTGAGTGTATCAACAGCATAAACGAACTCTTGACACGCATGAAACAGTCGGTAAAAACACCGAAAAAGCGTCGTTTAGCAAATGCACCAAACCCTTGACACGCTTCGAACGAAATTTGTGGCACCAGCTTCGGGCTTTTGTTACAATGCGACGATTGCGGCGTAATCCTTACCGGTATCTTCAACGTTGACGTTTTTATTTTTTATTTTGGGTTTGTCACTCTTATTTCCTAGGCATAGATTTCGATCCTTATGAGGTGACCGTCAAACGGAATTGTGCTATGGGATCTTATCTGCTGCATTTTGAGCCTGGAAGACGCTAGAACCACTTTTGCTTTGGCCAAGTGCAGCACAAATAGAACAAATACGTATCCAATGGCGGAACCTACCACCATCCTCTCCGCCCCACGGAGTTTGCCAGCAGCCGCATCGTTCGGTTCAATGAGTGGTCTGGATGTCAGGTGTGATACGAAGGTTGTAGCTGTCAAGTCTGCATTACGTTCGGTGGACGACGAAGAGGACAACAATCAAGAGGACGAAAGACATCAGGAACTGGATAGTGAAATCCACGAGGACTTGACACCTCAGCTTCATCGTCTTCGCAACGAAAACAACACCCTGACGCAACGCATAGCAAAGATGGAAACCGAGCACGCTCAACACCTTGGGGATCTGGAGATAAAGTTACAACATGCTATAAAAATCCACAACGAGATCGAGCAGCGACTGCGAATGCAATTGTGCACGGTGGTGCGTCAACAGCAAGAGGCGGTGGATAATGCACGCAAAGTCCGAGGTATCCTGACCCGAATATCAACGTGGATGCGTCAAGTCCAGCAAGCAGTTCGTACACAATCTCCGTCTCTAACTCATGGTCTTGAGCAAGATCTTCCCGAATCCTTTGCGATACACGTTAACAGCACCGAATTGATCGAGTCCGTCCCTCCTCCAGCACCCGGTCGAAACCGATTCAAAGGTGAACCAGGCAAAGGCTTCAACCTCGTCGGGTGTACAGCATCATCACTACTAAGTCAACCAACGGAAGTCGTGCTCAAGCCTTTGAATGGTCATTCTATTGGGCTTAATGGTCCTTCAATAATGGATAGAGATCAACCAGCAGTCAAGCGAAGTGCAGGTACAATCCTTGCGTATTGTGCGCAAGTAGTCACGACTTCATTAGCTGGAGGTCGCTCTTCTCTTTCACCATCGCAAACAAAACTTTCGCCAGCTTGGAGATTTAACAATTTGCACCGGGGTGTACGAGAAGAGAACGAAATTGACGAAGAAGCAGGTCAGTGGAACTCTCAGTTAACGACCGGGGATCAGTCTTTTAAGGTCGCTCTTCCAGATCTTTCACTCGGTTTGCTATAAGCATAGACGTATTATTGCTAAAGTATACTAAGTACCTATGAATTGTCGCGTGTTGAAAGCCGATTTAAGCTTGGAGCAAAGTCGATATCGGTAATTCCTCACGTTTTACCTCCTTTTGCGCTCGTTCATGCTTAACTTTAGCCAGATCAGTTTTAAGTGCTTCGTTAAATGGGTCCAACTCGACACTTGCAGCGTAATCTTGTTCAGCTACGAGATAATTAAAACGTTAGATAAAACACCACCTTAAATCATAGGAGGAGCACACACCTTTCTCCAAATTCTGCAGTGATAAGTAAGCTGCACCGCGTCTCACTAGCGTCTTGACAACCCACGCACGACGTTGAGATGACCCAGCTGCTGGACCGATAGAGAAGAATGCGAGTCCGTGCTCCAGACTTGATTTTCCAGGTAAACTCGTGTCTTGCTGCAGAAGTTCCAACGCTCTTGTACAGTCTTCAATACATTCTTTTGCAGCGTGTTGCATTAAGTAACAAGCAGCTCGATTCGACAGACACGCGATTGAGAGAGCGTTCAGTCGCAACGAGTCGGTGTACATTTGAATCGCCTGGTTGAGGTTCTTCCCTTCTCTGACAAGGTTGTCCCCTGCTTCTTTCAGTTCTTGAGCTTTCTCCATCACTACAATCTCCATGAAATCATCTCGAAGCTGAGGATTCTGCTTATCCATTGAGCACGCAACTCCGTAGTCTGCTTTGGCTTGGTTGTACTGACCAATCCGACAGTTGGCAGTCCCACGACGGACATAGAGCTTCAACTTGAGACGATAATGCTTCAGCATACTGGAATTTTCATCCACACTACGTGTATCGGGTAGATAAGAGAGCGCTTTTGAACAATCTGAGATGCATTCCTGTCAGTGTTAAAAGTACCAAACAATGTACCGTCAGATTAGTTAACAAGAAATGGAGAATTTACGCTTACAAACCTCAAACTCTTCAAGTTGAAGCAAACATGCCGCTCGGTTTGAAAGACAAGTAGCAATCAGGTCCGTATTATCGCTAGGTGTTGCTGAAATGGCTTCAGCGTATGCGTTGGTGGCACTCCGGAAGTCTTTGGAGTGAAAAAAGTCGTCCCCTCTCGCCTTTAGCCACATAGCTACAACAAGTACAATAACATCTACTGTTAGTGTACTACAACTATGGTATGAAATGTGTATCCATAACGTACGATCTTTTTCACTGATGTCGTAGTCTGACGAGCGATTGAGACCCTTGTGTGAGTTAATGTGTTTCCGGTTTTTAAGTAACCAGTTTTCTTCTTCAGCAGCCTTCGATTCTCGTGAGGGAGTTGGAAACACTCGAGGGGTGAAGCGGATCTCCGATTGGATGCATTCTCGAGGTGGTGGAAGCTTGTCCACCTCTTTAGCTTCTAAACCATCCAATTCATCCTTCACTTCTAGCGCCTCCACTTGCGATACCTTGTTGAATGATTTACTAGATTCACCTTTTCGGTCTACATCCGATACAGCAAGAACTTCTTCCTTAATTGCCTTAGATGCTGATGGTTTGGTACCACTTGATAGGTCAAAGCTGCCGTCTTCAGTCAATTCAATGACTTCTTCTTCCTGGTCAATAGAAACGACCTTTTCAGGCGGAACTGTGGCGAATGATACCTTCTTCTTTGCTTTTTCGGCTGCTAACGAGCCTTCAGTCTTAAGTGTCGTCTGCTGGACTTGCTTTTGACTGTGAAGATCTCGAAACGATTCGTACAAGCTCCGCTGTGAATAAAACAAGCAAATGATTGTTATCCTCTACCGAAGATTAGTTCGTCAGAACTATTCGTGATCTGTACCTCTTCACGCTCCTTCTCCTCTGCTTTAAGGTCGGTCAGGATCTGGCGATTGGTGTCATCAACAGCCATTTGCGCTCGTAAAGTCTCCTTCTCCTCCTGATGTCTGCGTTCCTTACGCTTTACACTCAGAGCCGTCTCACTTATTCTTTTGCGCTCCATCGACCCATCGCGTCGCACTCGACGTTCTGCTTTAGAGCCTTGGAACTGCAGCTCTCCCCACACTCGGAGCTTCTGTTTCTTCAAGGAAATTCGCAGCGAACTGGACGCCGAGATGCTTTTCACAACAGCAGACGTGTCGTCCACGACGTCTTGTAGGTCAAGAAGCAGTACGTACGGAGCAGCGTTGACCTTAACTACCAAATCACTCACTGTTTGGCAGTGAAACATCATTAGAGATGAGGAAACTTTTGATAACCAGAGCTTTTGCATTTGGACCCCCTACCGTAGATGTCAATCTTTCGCAGTGATGTTCCTGGTAGATGCAGCTCCAGTGCGAGGCTAGAAGCATCTTCCTCCCACGTATATCGAGGCACCAGTGGCATCTTGTGTGGCTTGGCAGTATGTTAGGAAATGAGTGATAAATGAATGGAATATCTTTTGTGCGGCCCCTCCCATGCGTCGCTTCAGGATCGCGATTGATTGTGCCACTTGGATGATTACCACGAGGTTGAAGCTGCAGTCTGACAAGGACGTTCATCCTTGGTATTAATTCTGTTCACTGGATGGATCCAGTGGCCAACCCAATGTACTGTACCCGCACGACTGCTTCCTGCTGTGGTACAGTAAGTATGTGTACGCGTAGTAGATGTACACATACTTACATGATGTTCTGCTTGTACTTTGTGATATGAAGCGATTTGTACTTGAAACTGCCTTCTTGCTTTGGAGCTCAAGCGATGTGCACTGATTTCCCACCTTCCTCTCATTCCTCTTCAGAAATGAGAGGAAAAGCACGAGGTGGGAAATCAGTGCACATAGCTCTTACCTATAGAGCTGTTTCTCTACTTGGTGGTGAACAATGCTGGTAGGTCATTTACATCATGAATTACATGTACTTATCCTGCGTGCAGACAGCTCTCTTTGAGGCTCTTGGTGATCCTTTGTTTCGCATGGACCCAGTATGCCGAAACGCGGGAGACAATCAAGCCAATAATAGTCGTCTTTCTGGGCGGAAATAACGGATCACGTTCACTCTTGTCTATTCCATGTACCCAAATTCTCAGGGCATTGCCAGCTGACAGGTATCCATCCAGAAGTCAGGAATCGGGATCAGGTGGGTTTGTCTAAATGAATTGAGCCATCACATCGCAATTCACAGCAAATATGACAATGAACATCTTGGCACTGCTGCTAACTTTGAGTATACTGCTCCTGACGTCTCAAGCTGAACTCAATGAACATCTTGGCACTGCTGCTAACTTTGAGTATACTGCTCCTGACGTCTCAAGCTGAACAAGAATCGCTTGAAACACACTTGGACCCAGACGATGGACGCACCGTCATGCAAATTGTAGAAGCCCGCGGCTATTACATCGAGGAGCACAAGGTCAAGACTTCAGACGACTACATCCTCACTATGTATCGTCTACCCAAGACGTATACAGAGAGCAAGCTGAACGCGCCGGCCGCAGTCAACAAACCGGCTGTGTACCTCATCCACGGACTGTTGGACAGCAGCTTCACGTTCGTGTGCAACTTTCGTAATCAGAGTTTGGCCTTCTTGCTAGCGGATGCAGGATACGACGTCTGGCTCGGTAATAATCGGGGTACGACGTGGTCGAATCAGCACGTGACGTATACGACAAAAGACGATCAATATTGGGCTTTTTCGTGGCAAGAGATGGCGCTATACGACATGCCGGCCATGCTCAACTACGTCCTGGCCACCACTGGTCGCTCCACATTGACTTATGTGGGTCACAGTGAAGGGACAATGCAGGCGTTCGCTGGGTTCTCAGTCAATCAAGAACTCGCCAAGAAGGTGTCGTATTTTGGAGCTCTCGCTCCAGTCGCGTACTTAGGCCACATCACTTCGCCAGTCTTCAAGCTCTTAGCTGACTCGTACTTAGATGTCTTGTTCAGTGTCTTGGGTGTTGGTCCTTTCTGGGAGACCAACTGGCTGATTCAAAGCGTGTTGGCTAAGTACGCATGTGCTTTCGTGGATCAGGCTTGTAACTCCATTATTAACGCCCTCACTGGACCTTCAGACAATGTCAACACCACGCGGTTGCAGGTTTATATCTCCCAGACTCCTGCTGGGACATCAGTGAAGAACCTGGCTCATTTCGCACAGGGAATCCGAGAGAATACATATCGCCGTTATGACTACGGCTGTAGCTGCGTGCGAGCTCTGGGTATAAATCTTTGTTCGAAGCTCATTTGCAAGAACAAGGCAGTGTATGGCGCTTTTGACCCGCCCAACTTTGACCTCTCGGCTGTTAAATACCCCAGAATGGGGTTTTTCACGGGCACCAATGACTCGCTGGCCACGAGCGCGGACACCGAGCAGCTTCGCGCAGGTCTCACCAGCGCTACTATTCTCACCGACCAAAGCGTCGCGTACAACCACTTGGACTTTACATGGGGCTACAATGCCAACGAACTGGTCTACCAAAATCTACTCCCACAGATCGCAAAGTACGTCAACGTCGGATACTAAGTGAACGAAGGATTAGTAGCGTGAACATTTTACCCCATTGTATCTGTATCCAGTCGTAAGGATGTGTACAAAACCATTTTGATAAAGAAATTATATAATTTCTTCATGGACCATTTCATTGCTCAGATTTTGCTACCAGTAAACGGGCAAAAAAATCAACATACTGACAGTCCTCCAGTGAGGTCCATTCCGTATTAATTAGCCCAGTTTCGGCTGACTGGTGAATGTAGCCATTAGTTGTGCTGCAGCCATTTCGGTGAGCTACGGTCGACTGTAGCAACTGACAACTTCAACTATATATCTGTTTAGTCTGACGTAAGTAGGCACCTGAAATTCCTGTATGGGACTCAGACATCACTGCTATTAGTGGAGAGCGGAGTGCGTCATTGATTCGTGTTGAATTTCGTTAGCCATTTCCCGCTTCAACGTGAAGTGTTACTATCAAAATTGCTTCGAGATTTCAAGGCGAGTAGTATGAAGCTGGTCTGCATAAGGAGACACATCCTTCTTAGCTCGAGTTGCACGCTAACCATTAACCGCGTCTCGGATGAGAGTTTTGGCTCTTCACTTCCAAATTGGCACTCCACAGCTCAAGACCAATCGCGTCTCGGATGAGAGTTTTGGCTCTTCACTTCCAAATTGGCACTCCACAGCTCAAGACCAAGCATGCGTTTCCGGCAAAGTATCTTCTCCGTGCTGATCACCATCTCATGCCTCATGCACGCAATGCTGGCGGTTCAAGCTGAGAGACAAGCTCCTATCGACCGAGACGCTGGCCTCACCACGCCACAGATCATTCGAGCCCGTGGCTACGCAGTTGAGACGCACAAAGTTACCACTGCCGACCGCTACGTCCTCACGATGCACCGCCTACCTAAGAGTTACGCCGAAACGAAATCCAACTCTCCTGCTGCCGCCAACAAACCCGTGGTTTACATGCAACATGGGCTTCTGGACAGCTCGTATACGTGGGTCCTTAACTACCGCAACCAGAGCTTGGCCTTCATCCTCGCGGATCTCGGCTACGATGTCTGGCTGGGCAACAACCGCGGCAACACTTGGTCGAAAGAGCATTTAGACTACACCACGAGCAACAACAAGTTCTGGGACTTTACGTGGGAAGATATGGGCAACTACGACCTTCCGGCCATGATCAACTACGCCTTACGCGTCTCTGGAAGACCCATGTTAAGTTATATTGGACACTCGGAAGGCACCACCCAGGCTTTTGTAGGGTTTTCAAAGAACCAGGAGCTTGCTAAAAAGGTCTCGTACTTTGGAGCCATCACACCTGTAGCTTGGACGGGAGCTGCTACGTCCCCAATCCTCGTAACCTTAGCCAAGACGTATGTGGACTCGTGGTTCCAAGCTCTCGGTGTGAACGAGTTCAGCCCCAACAACCCCGTAATTGGGGGGATCTTAGGGAAATATGCATGTGCATGGTCTGGTGTGGTCTGTGACGGGTTCATTGACTTGGTCGGTGGACCTTCGGACAACATCAACGCTTCTCGCGTGCACGTGTACGTCACTCAGACTCCTGCTGGTAGTTCCGTGAAGAACATGGCTCACTATGCTCAAGGTATTCGTGACAACACTTTTGCGGCGTTCGACTACGGTTGCAGTTGTCTTCGTAGCCTTGGAATTGGTCTTTGCTCGACTTTGATCTGTGAAAACAAGGCCAGATACGGCAGCTTCGATCCACCAGCGTACCCCATCGGAAAGATGGTGTACCCTCGAACAGGATTCTACAATGGGGCTCAAGACTCCCTGGCAACGGAGAAGGATATCAACAAGTTACGTGCTGGACTCCCTGCCCGAACTATCGTCTATGACAAGACTATTGACTTTGGCCACATTGATTTCACGTGGGGTTACAATGCACACGAACTCGTTTATAAGGATCTCATTGCGCAAATTCGGATGTACGAAGGTAAGAAGTACTGAGTAGGAAAGCTCAGGGATGGATTTCATGTATAGCGATGTTAAACCCCTGTGGTGTTAGTATCAAGCTCAAATTGTCGTTTATTATTGTTCACTTCTTTTTATGGATGTAGCCATGTTCAATTGCACTACGTATGGGTGTACGGTGGTAGTGTATCGAGAGAGCCAAAACTGCAGCTTCCACGTGTATAACTACCCGATCTCGTAGCCATTTGCGCAATTGAGCAGCACGGGCAACAACAGGCTTCCATGTAATCTCTGCAACAGTTTCCTGGGATTCGGAATCTCTGTCTTGTTGTCGAACGAAGGTGACAAATCCAGAATGGGAAACCCACAGGGAAGACGCACACGAAGATGAGACTTAGGCACAATCCGCAGCAGTAGGAGCTGACGCCTAATCGTTTGGCAATTTGAGCCAACGCAATGCACGGACAAAACGTCACCATGCAACAGTTGGGAATGAGGTCCGTACAGCAACTGCACAAACCAACTGACCAGCTCCCCACCATCGGAGGGGTTTCTTCTGAGAACGGAACGACGCTGGCATACTGCTGATCTCCTACATGATCAATTTGTTCGGATTCTTGGCCTACCCAGCCACCTTCAAGGTCTACACGTGTCGAAATTGGTGGTGCATTCGCAACTTTGTTTGACATCATGTTGGTGTCGAGAAGAGCGGAGAGAGTTGATGAATGATGCATCACTCGACTCTCCCCACATTTGTGCTATTTTTTAGACTAGACACACAGATATTTTTACCCACGAAAGTGCAATAAAATAAACTTTAAGCGAATTATCGACATAACTTTTTTAACAAAACATCATAAAAAACCCTAATTATGACTCCCTAATAGGGAACGTCGCGGTAAACTGGGTCGATAGTACCCATTTTATTTCCAACCAATCCGTGTTTTGCAAACACCCTCAAAGGGCGATTTTTGTGCCCTTCTACCGCGAAAGGGTTAACTAAAACACTTTCCTGCTACACGCCAAACAAAAATCATCATGGTGGAGTCGGAATGGCAGCTCATCAGCCAAGGCGCTGAGGCGGTGCGCGAACCCCTCGCTATCACCCTCTTACAGCTCTGTTCTAACTGTTTGCAATATAATTTTTGTGTGTTATGTACCTGTTTAGAAAGTGTTCGAGACAGTATTCGCCGGCCGCGCTTGTGTTGTAAAGGAGCGAGTCAAGAAGAGTTACCGTTTGCCAGTTCTGGACAAGAAGCTCTCACACCGTCGATTGGTACAGGAAGCGCGTTGCATCCTCAAGTGCCGTCGCGCTGGAGTCCTCACGCCCGTTATTTTCCTCGTGGACGAGGACAAGAGTCGTTTGTACCTGGAAAAGGTGCAGGGCGGCAGTCTGAAGGACTATCTGCGACGATGTTACAAACTCGGTGAGAAAGAGAAGAACTTCAGACAATTTACAGTCATAAAACACTGATAAATTGTGATTATGTGGTGCTACAGACCCTAAGTATGGACCTCAAGCGCTGACGAAGGCTTACCACATTGGTGAAGCGATTGCCAAGATGCATGACGCGGATATTGTTCACGGAGACCTGACGACGTCCAACATGATGCTGAGTAGTGAGGATGCTACGGAGGTGGTGAGTGAGAAGTGAAGGATTTTGTTAACAGATTGAGTTTTTGTGTCTAACTGGTGGTTTTGGTGTTTACAGACGATGATCGACTTCGGACTGGCCAACTCACAGCCTCTGCCTGAAGACAAAGCTGTTGATTTGTATGTGATGGAGCGGGCGTTTGTCAGCACGCACGTTAACTCGGAACTCCTGGTACGTTTAAAACGTTTGGCATGGTGCGGAGCTGGCAGCTAATGATTGCGTTCGTGGTGTTCGGTTCGAACTATAGGTTGAAGAGGTGCTACGTGCGTACCGAGCAAAGTCACGTCGTTCTGACGCTATCTTTCAGAAACTTTCTCAAGTGCGTCTACGAGGTCGGAAGCGCACTATGGTCGGATAAATCTGATGGTCGAGACACTGTGGTGTGGGCAAATGAGATAATTTTGCGGGTTTCGTATTCACTTTCAGAGGCAAAATAACAGAGCAAAGCAAGCTAAAAATGATGGCCTTCCGAGCCACGAAAGTCTTATGTTGCTTAAAAGCGGCAAACGATCCCAGTACCCGATGAACCCACATTTCCTCGTTCTGTTGCGTCTGACCACCCTACGCACTATTCTTACAGAGTACTTTACCAGAAATGGCTACTTCTTTTGTTTCTTGGCTATACACAACAGAACCATCGTTAAGTTCGCTAACCATCGACCACAAGTCATCAGAACTCACCTGGGGGTTCCTCTTCGTCGTTCTCTCCGTCTTCACCCGCCTCCTCATCAACATCTTCATCCGCGTCGTTGTTCTCCTCGTCATCCGCAGTGATCTGCTCGTCATCGTCCTCATCTTCAGCGTTGGCTTCCGCATCGTTTTCATTTTCTTCCTCGTCATCTTCGTCATCATCATGAGCTGCCGTGTCGACCTTAAAATCCTCGTCATTCTCATCGTCCTCGAAGTTGGTGTACAGGTACGAGAGTCCCACTTCCTCTTCTTGTTCTCCACCTTCTTCTTCCTCCTCTTCTCCATCTCCTTCTTCTTTAGAGTCTTCCGCCTCCTCCACTGAATCTTCCTGCTCGTCGTCAGCGCCTGCACTCTCCTCGTCTTCCACGTCCTCAGGCATTTGATCCTGCGTCTCGCCTGCCGATACCTTGATGGTCACGGATGTCTCGATGGTTTCCTCGGTAGTTGTAGTCGTCACCTATGAACAGAAGGAAACACTTCAAGTTAGTATCCGCCATCGTCAACCGTATCATAGCCGAACTCGGCAACCGAGGCGAGCTCAAAACCGGGAAAAGCGTCGATAGACTCACCGTCATGTCTTCTGTGAGATATTGCGGTAAAGTGCGCGAGTCGGTGGGTGATGCGGCTGAGAAGCGCAGAATGGCGGGAGACGAGCGAGCTGGAACGCTTGACCTCTTTCGAGTCTTGGGTGATGTGGCGTACGCAAAACCCACTGAAATGCATTCCAAACAAGACACCACTATTATGCATTATATATATCTTCGCTGCAATCTATTCCGGGCCTTACCCGACGCGCAGACGACCCGTTAAATATTCTACCTTTCGTACAATGCCTTCACAGCAGACTCACACCGTGCAAGCCCTCCGAAATGTCCGTCTGGCTTCTCTACTCTTACGGACTCAAAGTGGGCGTCGGACAGCGTCGAGGACGAGTCGTGCCCGTCAAAAGTGCTTAACTACAAGTGTTCGGGACAGAAGACCAGCGACTGGACCAGCTATAAGGCACCACGTCAAGTGCTACTACAAGTGTTCGGGACAGAAGACCAGCGACTGGACCAGCTATAAGGCACCACGTCAAGTGCGGCCAGTGGTAGCAAAGCCGAAGGCAGTGGTGATTCGTCAGATGCATCGACTGTGAGTACTTCAGTGTCGTCGATGCTTGTGTTGGTCTCTATAGTCGTCACTTTGCTGTAGATCGAGAAGTGGTTAGTGTGATATGCAAGTGAGTGCCGGGAGAGCCGATAGACTCTACAATAAACAAACTGCAACGAGGATTGCATTTAATTACATCGGAGTCTTGCTAAGATACTATTTGGATGGGCGCTATTAATACAAGATACCAATTGCACTTTTAATCTCTGCCGTGATTAACGCGGTAGTTGCTGTGTAACTTGCACCCACTTTCGGTTAAATTTTGAATCTTTGGGCCCGGACGTTTCGCCTCCAGCACAGTTGCAACCAACCCAAGACTTGAACAGTAGATGTACTGGTAACACAACATACAACATTTGTAATTGATAGGGAGAACCCATTCACAAATTGTGCTTTGATTGAACAGACTTGTGAATCACAATTCACAAGTCTGTTCAAACAAAGTGGCTGCTGCCCGGATCCTGAGGCGACGGGGTGGAATCACATAAAACGACCGGCGAAGTCGAGCGGTGGGAGCGAGCGTAGCTGCTGCAAATCCGTCGCGGGGACCACGAGACAGGGGGGATAAATGCGGAGGCGGTCCCAGCGCCGAGCTTTCCAGTGAGCCGCGCACTGTAGGCACCAGGGATTATTATAATCTTTATATCGCAGGAAGGCAACGACTGAAAGCACAAACCACGATGATGACATCCATCCCGTACTCTTAGGTAACATTAGGTAGCGTTCAATCTTAATCAAATTAGGAGACGTGCATACAATCCGGTGAGGTCAAATTCAATACAAATGTCAAGTCACCACCCGCCTGTCCATCATCATTCATGCCTTCAAACCTCAAGTCACTTCGCAATTCGCCTCCAACCTCACACTCCAAAGGCGGCTCAGAAGCAGTATTAAATGCTGCGTTTCGCCACCTTCGCTTTGGCTTTACTGCCATTGGCTCAAAGCTACACGAACCCCGTGACCGTCAAGGGCTACAAGATGTTCGACGCCAAGACCGGTGAGGCTTTTGCCGTCAAAGGTATTGACTACTACCCGCGACCCAACTCAGGCGACCTAAACGCCAACAACCTCGATTTTTTCACGGACGAGAATGAAGCCATCTGGAGGCCCGACATTGAGTATCTCGCGGGGGCAGGCGCAAATGCTGTGCGGCTGTATGCGGTTGACCCTTCGCAATCCCACGACCTGTTCATGTGCGAATTGCGCAAACATGGCATGTACGCGCTCGTGGACCTTGGTGCCAATTGCGAGAACTGCTCTATCACAGTGGACGAGTACCCGGCGTGCTACTCGAGCGCTCTAAAGACGCGCGGAGAGCTTATCATCTCGGAATTCGCCCAGTACGACAATGTATTGGCCTTCAGCGCCGGCAATGAAGTGAACCACATTGTGGAAGACGCGTGGACCAACGCTCCGTGCCAGAAGAAGTTTATTCGCGATATGAGAGCGTTTCTAGGAAGCTGCTCGAGTTTCCGAGATATCCCGGTGGGGGTGGTTATGGCCGACCCAGACACGGAAAATAACAACAGAGAGGTTAATGCAAAGTATTATAACTGCAGGACGGACGCAAAAGACGAGTTCGAGAACGCGGAGTGGTACGGACTCAATACATATCAATACTGTGACGCTAAGGTGACGGAATTGGCAGCTTCGGGAGGCTTCATGAAGCTCTTGACGGACTTTTCGGCCTATGAATTGACCATTCCCGTCTTGTTGACTGAGTTTGGCTGCTTGAACAAGGGATTCCCGACCGTGGACGGGTATGACGCGCAACGCACGTGGCTCCAGGCTGGCTGGATGTTTGATTCGACGTTCCGTGATTATTTCGCCGGAGGTTTTGTATTTGAGTACTCGACGGAGAAGGCCAATGCTGGGAAAGCGTCGCCTTACCCGTTCACGAGCTATGGAGCGCAGAATTACGGACTGGGCTATTTTTCACCGGAGAATTGTGACCACGAGTCGGTGCCTTGCGTCTACAACCCCATGCCCAATTACGACAGTTTGGCAAAGGAATACAATGCCACGGATGTGTCTGGTGAGAGTCTTAAGGACGACTTCACCCCTGCTCGAACCACGATACCGTCGTGCCCAGACGGGTTTCCTGCGCTCGCGGATGTCACGTGGGAGGCGGACAGTGTTGATAGTTTGACGTGTCCGTCAAAAGCTCAGCAGTACGAGTGTCCGGACCAGGAACCGAGTGGTGACTGGGCTAGTGATGCAGGTTCAAGCTCAACTCAGTCGTCAACGACATCGCAAGATACCGG
>JAIKVB010000221.1:0-35259 GCA_024679045.1 Phytophthora brassicae | reverse complement strand
GTATGAAGCGTGCGGAATGCAGAGTGAATGTTGAAAGGCCCCAGCCGTGGGACTAGCAGACTATTTACGGTTTAAGCTCAATAATGTCATTAAATTATAAATATAACCATACATCTGCCTTTTGACTTACCGTTACAGTCTTCTGCTTTAATAAAGAACACCTGATATGTATAGAATTGACAAGGTTTATAAGACTACGGCGACTTTGTCAATTTCGGCGCACAGCAAAACAACATGTAAATATTTAGTTATTCCAGGATAAAGCTTGGGTGTGCTTTGTTACGTAGCCTGAGTGAAGCCAGCAGTGCGCAGTCCGTCTTCGACGATAATCCCCTCTACGCGTCCGCGCTCCATTGCACACCTCTCTACATCCCTATGCTGGCGGTGTCATATGGTTCTGCAGGTTATTCGTTGTGGATCGTTCTTTATTGAAGCAGAAGACTGTACATGTAGTCTACTTGATAAGTATTAATAGTAAGTAGTACTACTTTTCAAATCTTCAGCGTGAAAATAGTACTAGCTGTAAATGAATATTTTCTTAGTAGTACTTATCAAACCTTCGGCGTGAGAATTATACTACTTACAATTAATAGTACTACGTACTCGTAAATGATTTTTCTCCCAGTAGTAGTTGTCAAAGCTTCGGCATGAAAACAGTACTACTGAACAGTACTTTGAAATACTTCGTAGTAGTAAATGAAGATTACAGAGTTTCAGATGTCGAGAATAGTAATTTATGGTTAGAAGTTTCTACGCAAAGGTTTGGTTGTAATTGGTCTTTGACGTCGCAGCATTCTGTGAGTCGAGACCACTTTCACCTATCGGCGCTGGTTCCGACATGGCTTCAAGTTTTTTCTCGGCTGCTAACGTAGCCAGCACTACCTTGTTCTTTCTCGCCGACCGCACTGCTGCCATGTAAATCGAGAAGGCTGAAAACGCGCAAACAACGAGTGCCAGAGCAATGGAAACCTCGACCGGTGGTCCGTACGTGCTGCTCATTAAACCTTCGGAGCTCGAGCCTGAAATCGCAGTGGTACAGCGAGGACCACCCCACGAATGGTACAGACATTCGCATCGCTGGTCCACACATCTGCCCGTCATCAGTGATGTCCGACTCAAAGTGCCCCCAATGGTACAATCGTCGCTGGTCTTGCAAAAAGCTTTACCAGTGACTTCCACCAACTTGTTATCGTCATCTTCGTATTCATCAATGTGACCTTCAATCCACTCTTTGGTCGGGTGACTGGCAGGATCACAGCCAAGTTGCATGTAATTATCAGGTTCAAGATCACTGGCGAGGTCTTGATACAGACGAATATAGTCCACTTTCATGAACATGGGGAAAGCATCACAAATTTTGTTGGTCACTTCATCCTTCCCATCACCACGACATTCTTGGCCAGGGTTGGGAGGTGTCGTTCCCCAAGAACTTGAGAGCGCCACGTTGAAAATCACATACAGAGGTTCCTCAATCATGATTTTCTGCGGGTTCGTCTTGTCCGAGTTTTGAGGTACATTTAAAATCGATTCGGTCGTGACTTCAAACAAAGGACTCCCGTGGAGTTGCCAGCGAACGTAGCCATTCTTACCAGTCACCCACTCGACTTGGTAGTCCAGATATCCCGTATACGCACCGAAATGGATCGGCCAATTGGAAGAAATAGCATCCATCTGATAGTTGAACGGACTCATGGCGTTCGACTTTGCAGTTGTGCTTTCGTTACGAGGACTGGCACACTTGGAGAAAGTATTGTCCGGATCACAGAGATACGAACCCATGTACGAGTTCATAAGCGGGTAACAAGTGCCGTTCGAGTTGATTCCCCAGTGGTTCTTTCCAACCCCATCCACCAAATCCAAATCAGCATATACATCACCTGAAGCAGGACAAGTGTCCACTGAACAAGTGT
Source organism: Phytophthora brassicae (assembly GCA_024679045.1). Lineage (NCBI taxonomy): Eukaryota > Oomycota > Peronosporomycetes > Peronosporales > Peronosporaceae > Phytophthora > Phytophthora brassicae. The sequence continues at coordinate 33,349 of JAIKVB010000221.1, read as the reverse complement.
TCTCTTTGATTCCAGCCTTGACTGAAGCTGCAACAGTTTCGTAAGTCTGTTTCTCGTCGGGATTTTGTGCGCAGTCGTTGTTGGCTCCATATCGAAGACCCTGGTACCATGAAGCATGACCACGTTCCTCCTCGTAGTATGCAGATGGGACGCCAATGTAGTTCGCTCCTGGTGTGAGGCAGTTGTAACTGTACAGACAGTAGCTCAAGTCTCCTGTCGATATGTTCACTGGGAAAAGTCGGTAGTCGTCGGGCATTCCTGGGGCAATTTGTAGCGAAGAAGAAATCGCTAAACCGCCACCTTCAAGAACATCAATTTCTGGAGCTCCACGTCCTTGGTTCGGGTTTAAACCATAGCCTGGGTTGGCATCACATGCACTAATACGCTGGAAACTCGGATCAAAAACGTCCGGATCGCATCGATCATAGGAGAATGGCCACATTCGGTTCGTAGAAGCAGAGAAAATAGCTCGTCCGAGGTTTCCCAGCATCCAAATACCAGGCCACGTAGGGTAAAACCGGTTATTGGCGACTTTACCGGAGTTTCCTTTCGCTCGGTCTGGGTTCCCCGTTTCTGCTGTCACCGCACCAGGAAGTTGGGCACGAACTTCCAGCATTCCACCTTGATAACAGAGTTTGTTCCAAGATTGAACCATTGCTCCTCGATAGAAGAAAGACACCTCACCAAAGCTGGGAGGATGCGTGTACATGTTGTAGACGCGAACTGAGGTCACTTCGTCCACTGTTTCAATGTAAAAGTAGCATGTTCCGTCGTCATCGCACCTGGTAGAAGTCATATTGTGCGAATACACTTCCAGAGCACCATTAACGCCATCAGGTTTCTCAAGAGATGTCCAAATGTGGTCATCACCTGCTCGGAAGCTGCGGTTGGGAACGTTAAACTCGTCACTCATCACCAAATCCCATCTACGACCACGGGAAGTGTTGTAGATGTATCTGTTTTGAGGAGTATCTGGGTCGACCCACGTTCTGATACCCGACTTGGTTGGGTACGTGGTACCGTTCCTGGCTGCAACGAAAACTGTCGATGTTGTTAACCACAGCGCTAAAGTCCACACTGCTGTGAACTGCATTGCTAACTAAAATTCTGCTGTGAAGAACAGAATAGATCGACCTGAGCTCGAGATGGCGGATTGAAGAGTGTGGGAGAAATGGCAGCGTGATTCAAAAAGCTTTGCTGATGGACCGCTTACGTGCTGTTTAACGCGACATTTTTTTACAAGCTGCTTTGAAAATGGTAGGGAGCGCTAGGAGATTATGACCATCTGCGATTGCCAGGCTGTCGACACCATACGACTTTACTATAGGGTTATAACAAGACCTCACACCTTAAATAATCACAGCCTCGCGTGTTAACCCTTTCATTATTAATACCAGATAGAGGGCGGAGCTTAGTATTAAATGCAAAACATTGGAGAGTCACACGCTGTGCTCTCAGTGGCTGGATTTTCCATGACAAAGGAGCCACAGACAGTTGGTGTTGTAAATCTCGACCGAAGTCTTTCGAACAGAAGAATCGCGGGATTACGATTGAGCGACCCAGGCATACGTGTCGAATATATGTACCGGTAAACGCACCGAAAGCAGAGCAAGAAGCACTGCACTATACCGAAATCTTTCTTTGAGCGAGTGCACAAACCTCCACTTCAGGTTTGCACTCGGGAGCCCTTGGTATGGACTGTACAGGCCACCGAGTGTGGGAAAAGTCGACTTGAATACAACTTGACTTGATTTTTTAATCTAAAGTCCAACTCTTCGTTGATTAAAAGTAGGTCCAACGTTTTTTCTTAAAGATTAAAATGCAGCTGTCAGAAGTGCAGAAAAGCCGAGATTCGAACATGCGGGTAGGGGAACATAAATGGCTTCAGCGAAAAAGAGGGAACACGAAAAACCTGATTTTCGACTTCTCCTCGCTTAAGTGCGAGAAGATTTGCGAAGATTCCCGCATTTCGTATTTAAGCGGCTCTGACATGTTCGTATCCTTCCAAGGAGCAATGATCCACGCGTGCTATTAGAGAATACACCCAGAGGGTCCCCACTTTTTCAGGGGGTCAGTCAGGATCAGCCACCGGACACGCCGGCGCTCATATCCTGGCTTAGGACCTTCCAGAGTTCTTGCACATAGTATAAAACCGTGTACTCTCACATTTTCGTATCCTACGCATTGGATTGGCTGAAAATCGCACGATCTTCCACAGCCGCACTGAAATTTATCGAGCTCACCCACGAAGATATCCTCGGTCCAAGAAACGGCCTGCGCTCGCGTGTGGTGAGCTTCCGACCCGCTCAAACTACAGCCGACAGACTCGCGAACACAGCAGGGGTCAAGAGAAGCTCATGCCTCTGCTCATGACCACCGCATAGACCACAGCATTTTCCAGTACACGGCTCAAGTCAAGGGATTCAGGAAAAGGTCAGAGGGCACCGCCTATCATCTGCAGGGACCAACGACACCTCCAGTCATGACAGACCCACCTTCTGCGGTCCGCCAAGCAATGTAAGAATACCAGGCCCTTGGACCCTTCGAGTTGGTGCATCCACGACCAAAGGAGACTTCTTATATATTCAAGTGGGGTGTTCGTGTCAAGTACATCGAGAACGGGAAGGAGGTCTTCGCGTGGGCTTGTTCGGCCGATAAGGTGTGCCGGACGTCCGAGAAAAAAAAACTGTTCAAGTGCTATGCTGGCAAAACGACCACGCCCGTGAAGCACCTCCAGAAGATACACAACGTTGGCTCACCGAAAATGGAGACAGCGACCGTCAAGAAGCGCAAACACGACCATGATTACAGTCATCTGTCATCGCCCATCCTGTACTCAAACAACTCAACCCGGCTAAACGTGCTGATGACCACTTTCATGATCATAAACCATAATTGGCGTTTCGTATGGTTGAGTACGAAGAGGCAAGACTTATCCAAACGCTACTCTATAAGGACGAGATGAAGGCCAAGATAACTGCGAAGTAGGTGAAGGAATCCATCGTGAAGCTGTATTCTTCAACACGCAAGGACATCACTAACTACTTCCGGGAGAACCGAGAGGGCTACCCGAACTTTACGCTCGTGGCAGAGTTTTGGACGTGCAAAACAACGCTAGACAAGTTCCTTGGGTTGCGCGTTTACCTGGTAGACAAATATTAACCCGCACCTGGAGATCGTGATAGCGGCATTTTAAAGCCCTTCACAGGATGTCTGAAGCACATACTCGAGGACTTTGGCTTAGCGACGGCCGATTTTTATGGGGCTACGAGCAAGTCGGGAGGTGACATGAAATCGATGCTGTGCAAAGAACTTAATCTACACTGGGAGTGGTGCTTCACACACATGGCTCACGCAGCTACAAAGTCATCATGTCGTATAAATGGAGCTGCTAGTGCTGCAGCTAACCCGGAGATGGCGGACTTAATCTCACGGATGGTTAGAACAATCTTTCAGGTTAAGGTGTTGTCTGTCACTGAGAACTTATTTGCAGAGCTCTGTAAGTCTAAGACTAAGGATGGATCCGCGCGACTTGTTGGATATTCTACGTCACGTTTCCTGAGCATGACGCGTTCATTGAAGAAGTTCTTCAGAAATGGTCTGCAATAACGGCGCGGTATGAAGAGCGAGCTCGTAAAGCACTTCGTGTCAACCAGCCTCCACCACAGTTCCCGTTGGCTAATCACCATGACGACTTGGTCCATGTGTTGTCTGTGCTGAAGCAAAAATTGGTGAGATCAAGCGAACATGTCAAGCTGAGCGTCCTGTTCAAGTCGAGGTAATCGTAAAGTTGTATATGGCGCGTATTCACGGCCTCGACCCTGATCAGCCTTTGCCACACTACGTATCAACCGGCAAAAACCCTTGTTAGATCCCTGCAAGTGACCTCGCACCACTGGCTGCGAATGTACGGAGGCAATTACGAGAAGCATTGGCCGAACGCTTCTTTAGCAGATTTTCCGATGACAAGCAGTTCCACAAATGTTAATTTGTATATGAAATGCAGTTGAAACTCCAACCTATATTTAAACGAACGGAGCGGAGTCTCGATCGTGCAGTGATTTCGTCGTGCTGTCAGCATGGCAAAAACGGAAGGGATGCTGTGATCAGAAGAATGATGTGAGCGCCAAAATCCGCTGCAACTTATTAGAATTACTTAAAGCTGTAAGTGAACAAGCGGACGTCTCTAGATTTGATACACACCCACCTGTTGTGCACGTCAGTCGGCTGGAAGCAGAATTTGCGCCGAGATCAAGCCGACCACCAACTATTGTCCGGCAGGATCGACGCGCAGAAGATGAACTTGATCTTTTGCTGGAGGATCCTGTTGACATTGCACGAAAGGAGGATTACACTTAAAAGGAATCAGTACTTGAGTTTTGGCAAATACGCGAGCACGAAGGTGACTACCGTATCATACCGAAAGCTGTGAGAGTGCTGTTCTCAATACCATCATCTTCGTGCCAGATTGAGCGTGATTTTGGTGTAAGCGGGCAGTGGTAACTACACAGCGCAGGACGTTAGCTGGGCACAACATCGATATGTGCTTGTTCCTGAACAGGAACAGCGACTTCGTTGACTTACTGCAGTGTGAGGTGATCCCAAAGGGACAGCATCACTTGCACACACCAACAACCAGCTTCATCTTCCCCGTCGACGAAGAAAGGGACTATGACCTAGACGAGATTACAAGCGACCTTCTGGCTGGCTTCGCTAATAGCATGTCACTACCTGACGACTACAAGAAAACGAAATCGGAATGGTGAATATATTAAGAAATCGACAAGATGACAAGTGAGTGAAATAATACACGTATTACGTTATCATTTTCGCTGACATCTTTCGTCGCCGCGCTTACCATGAGCAACATTCCCATTCCACTCGACAAGTAGCGTTGTGCTGGCTGCTCCGCTCTCACTTGGACTTGAAGCTGAAGTTCTGACACGAGTACACTTAGTTTGTGTTATCCCACTCGATGACGTGTGTGGCATGCAGGAGCTCGAGTGCGCGATCGAAGTGGCTGCAATCGCACAAGGCTGGTGGCTGTCGGCCGAAGTAGTGGCAAATATGCTTGATACGTTTGTGACGAAGCACGAGTCGCCGCTGCCACGGTCGTGGTTGGCCTCACAACTACCACCCTCTACCGCTCGGGTGATGTCATCAATGGCGGACTGGCCGTTCGTAATGTCTGAGGCGCTTGATCCTCTGTCTGCGTCACAGCACTTGTGGGCTCGATCGGCGTGTGTTGCTGGTTCCTCTTCGACGCTACTGGCACCTTTGAGTCATTATCAAGGTTGTTTGATGGACAGCTCTCTCTATTATGCAGGTGAACAGGAGAAACAGGTCGTGGTGCGTGCCGATAGGATTTCTCCCATGCCTCTAGCATCCTCTTCTCGAATTCATTATCTCCGTTAGAGTCGCCTTCGCCGTCGCTGCTCCAGTCGGGGACGTAGCGGGTCGTTCGGCTTCTCTGGCGCTCATACTACAGACGTCAGCTCACGCACGCCCTCCTTAACCGTCTCCCAGATGACATCAACAGCTGACTGAAAGCTGTGTTCAATGCTGTATTGGGAGCCTTCGGGCTGCTTGGCTGGTGTACCATTTTGTTCCGCCGCGTCGTGACCAGACTGGGACGTCTTGCTCTACAGAGCGTTGATACACTTATCCACCTCCTACTTCACGAGACATGCAATAGTACTTTCAAGGCCGGCACTTTCACTTTGATGGCTTTGTTTTTGTACACGCGCGCACTTCATCTTGACGTGCTCTCGAAAAGGCGTTGTCGCGTCTGCTTGACGTTGCACTTGTAGATTTATCTCTGACTGTGTATTCGTAAGCATCTTATGGATGCGTGCTTCTAGTTGACGGTTTGCGTTCGTTATTGTTTCTGCAATGAAGTTGCAAACGGATTCGTAGAGAGACCCATCTACATCGCGAGCGCACCGCAACAACTCATCGCGAATTGACTCGCACGCCTTTTGAAGGTCCAGCTCCATTGAGCTCTTTATTGCAGATGCAACGCCTTCCGTCGCCATATCCACTTGATGTTTCACCATCCCGCTCGTCTTGTGATTGAAGCTGGTCCCGCGATGAGCCACAGCTAATTATCCAGCTCCATTGAGCTCTTTATTGCAGATGCAACGCCTTCCGTCGCCATATCCACTTGATGTTTCATCATCCCGCTCGTCTTGTGATTGAAGCTGGTCCCGCGATGAGCCACAGCTAATTATCATTCGACAAGCTGCTGCACATAAGCCATAACTTCGGCTGCAATGCCCTCTGTCGACATTTCCACTTGTACTGGGCGGTATGCGCTGCCTCTTGTGTGAAACTAGTTCCACGTTGCTCCATTACTTTCGTCGCAACGTGATCAGTAGACTTCTCAATTTGCTGCTGTACAATCTGTGCTGTCCCCTCAGCGAGATTGCGTCCAACGAGCTTGTCATCGATGAGCTATTGGCCTTGCTCCATTATCCGCGATAGAGTGCCGTCCATGTTGCGCTCCATCAGCATCAAGTTTTGGCGGACTTCGTCCGTCTGAGACACGATCTCCATCTGCGAGTGAGTCATGAGTCTCACTCTGTACGTTTTGGATCGCCTGGGTAAGTCAGTCACTAAACTAGCTCTCGATTTGGCCGCCTCGCTCATCGTGGACCATCAGCAGGTGTTGAAGTTGTCCCCGGAGGCTGGCTTGCGTGGCCGTCAGTGCTTCTCCGAGATGTACAACAATGTCGAGTTGTTGGTGCGTGAGCTGCCTTACCCTGGTCTCTGTTGAGGCCTGCACAGCCATCAACGCGGCGTTCTGGGCGTGATTTTGCCCTTCATGTTGGTGCTGATAGCCAGCATGCTCTCTTACCAGCTCCTGGGTCTGGAGGAGAAGCGGCTGGGCAAGTGCAGCGACGTGGTCCATGACGATGAGGCCGAGTACTTGAACATATGTAGTTGCGGCGTTATCAGCAACGACAAGCGCTGCGCTGCGGTCAGCACCAGCGGGGCCGATCTCTCCGTCGTCGACATCGTCTATTTCGACGTCACCGTCGATCTCCACAGCGTTCTGAGCAGCAGCACCTTGACCGCGAGTTAGCACCATCGTCGGAAGACTGAAATATATTCTGCCGCCAAGAGCTTGATAAAATACTGTTTGACTAATAGCCAATCGCAGAGAGAAAAAAATCTTTCTGCCAACCAGACCGGCGAGAAGCGAACACAGTCCACTGTGCAGTGCACACGCCAGCACATTCCCCTGCGAAACCCGATATTACGGACGAAGCTCCCAAACCTCGAGAACAATAGTCTTGAGGTTTTTTACTTCATTCCAATGTTCGACCAAGGCCTTGGAGTATTTTGACACAAAATGAAGTTAATGAAGCAATTCAGGAAAAATGGCAGAATCTTCGTACTTAGGTAGTTTACAATTGGCATCTGCCATTATTGCCCAACTGTCGTCAATACAATATTATTGAAAATAATTGGGAACGACTTCCTGTTCACAATTGCTACCCTACGTTTTGCTTCTATTCCTATGGCAAGCACTTTGCCAGCAACCATCCTTGCGCTGGATACATACTCGAGAAGAGCGTCACGTAAAACTCGTCTTGGTCAGCGAGACTCCGATGTGCATCTCGAGCAAAGTCCATCAATGCGTCAGCACGACGTCCCAATTGGAAAGCGTCTTTACTCTGCAGCATCGTCTCCAGCGCTCGCACGTGCTTCTCTGTTGTGCGAGTCATCTTGAATGGAATACGATCATCCACTCGCAGTGGTGCGCCCTTCCGAGTCTGTAATCGTAAGAAGATACCAGCTGCCAAGCAAGATACGTGAAATTCCACGCTGTATTGTAGTGAACCACCTAATCCAATCGCCTTCATAAGACCATTGTTGCGACGTGCGTGGCCCAACTCGAGAAGCAGATCACATAACTGACGCAGCATTTGCTTCTTTAGTGTAGACGGTAGTACCTCTGCTAGCGGTTTGCACACAAAGTTGGTCACTTCAGCGGCCACAAACAGCAACTTCATCTGCGTCAACGAGCTGCTACCCACACGCGCTCGTTGCATCCAACTCATGAGTTTCGTCAGCAACGCAAGACTGAGCGATTCCGTCAGCACAGGCGCACGACGTAGCTGCTGCAGGAAGAGAACTTGCAATGTCAATAATTTGCCCTGTTCCAAGCACGCAGTTTCAAACTCGTCACCACTCAACTCCGGCACTTGCAACCGTAACGCTAAAGCGTCCCACATTCCCCGACGTTCCTCGATGACCCACTTTTCAATGCTCTTCTCGGACACTTGACTCATTACATGCACCGAAGCAAGAGCGCGTCCACATGCAGCCAGACAAGCGAGCTCTCCACCTTGAAACGCTATAAAACTCCACAGCACCTTCCCAAGCGGAGTACCAATGACTTCAGCTGGAGACCGAGTCGCAGATATCATTGTGCCGTTAGAAACTTCGTCCTTGTCAGGACAGCGGTCGGAAGACTTTTGCTGACTCCGATAACTTTGCTGTTGCAATGCCTTTTGGCTGGACGCGAAGTCACGTACAAGCGCATCGATTTCCACAAACACCACGTTGCCACACTTGTTCCAGTTAAGAGAATTGCTCCCTGACGATGAAGAGGAACCCCCACTGCCACCATTAGCACCTGATGTCGGACTACTGTGCATTTTCTTGAAATATACCTCAACCAGAGACAAATTACAGAACCGCAATACCTCCGACACCGCGGCGGTCAGATCTTCTTCAGACACGCCGTCTTTCAACTCTTCAACACTGTTACCAGCTTCAGCGTTGTCTTTCCCTGACTCTTGCTTGTAAAAGTGCACGATCTCGTCTAGCTTCTCGTATAACGCTGTGCAACTAGATCCGTAGAGAACCATCAGCCATGCAGCGTACTCCGAGTTGTAGCGGTTTCCATCGAGACTTCCGCGATCGTTGACTTCAAACACACCGAAAAGAAGCTTCAAGAAAAGACTCACCCGCTGTAAACTCTCTCGCTTTGGAAGCTTGGCGTGGTGCAGCGTAGTGATCTGTCCAAACAATCGAAGTACCAGCTGAAGTCTTGTAAATGCGTCCTGCATCATCGCTGCAGTTGGTGTCGCTGGGAACAGTCCAGTTAGGACTGTATCTGCTCCATTTCTTGGGTTTAAACGACCACCAAGAGGCTCCTTCAACGACTCCAATGTAAACTGTTTTAACGTCTCCAAATCGCTCAACGTCATCTTCCATTTCACCCAAAAAGCCGACTGCTGTTTGATAAAGTTGACAAAGTAAGGTGGAAGCACGTTCGTCGATGCTGCATGACTCGACTGGACCTGAAAGTGAGGGATGTCCAGCACTAATTCCAGACAAAGCTTCGCAAATTCCAGTAGAAAAGACGAACACACAGCTTCACTCTGTGCATCAAGCCATGCGTCAGTCGATTTCCATGTAGTACGGCAAAGTACATCACGCACTAGCCACGAAACGAAAGGATACGGCGATAACGTAGAGTGCAAGGGTGGAACCATTTGATCGGTACCTGCTGCTGATAACTGCTGCTTCTCTGTCTGGACGAGCTCTCGCATCTGCTGTACGATCTCCAAAGTGAGACACCAATGCTCCCACGCTAACCGAGTGACAAACTGGTGGAAGTGTTTACAGATGTGTGTGGGTGCGTGCGGGACAAGCACAGCCAAGTAGAAACACCAGATTTGTGACAGCTTGGTCGTTTGAGTCAACTCCTTATCATGACTGCTTCGTCGCTCTGATCCTGGAGGTGATTGATACTTGAGGTACTCGGAGCATGTTGCAACAAAGCATGAACAGATCGTAGTCCCTGTGGAAACCGTGTCTTGCTCTGACCATGGTGCACTGATGGCCGATCCTTCTGTAGTAGTAGCTGGCTGGTAGAGAGTTGAAAGCAGCGGCTCAAAGAATGCAGTGATAAGTTCCCATTGCTGTTGCTCTGGTGCCACACGACAGCAAAGCGTAAACAAATCCAGGAAGCTCTTAAGCACGCCAAGACGCTGCCAATAGACGATCGGATACTTTGCAGTTGATGCACTTGACGTTTGTTTCCCACGAAGTAACTCACTGCCACTGCTAGATCCTCCACTTGTCGTAGCAGACAACCCACTTTGCCACCGCATAGACGTCATATGTTGACTCAGGAAAGTCACGCAAGACTCAATCTGCATCAGCGGCAGCTCTTTCCAAGCAGCCAGCGGAATCCCAACAAGAGCATCCCATACAACCGCATCCACTGGACGAGGTAACGCCGCTAACCCTAAGGCGCTGGAGTCGTCATCTCCGCTAGCAGCAAGGTCTCCATTGATGGTGGAGGTTTGAAACCGGTAGTCGTCATGGACACCAACCAGAGCGTGCACCATTTTCTCAACGTGATCCTCCAGATGAGCAGAACAAATTAATTGCAACACCTTCGCGTACACACGTAGTACGTCATCCAACGTTTGCGACGCATTGCTGTTCGTCGTCTTTCGACCAGGATTGATCAAGCTGCGGTCTGCCGGAAACTGGTGGCTAATATCGCCCAAAATCATACACAAAACAGTGTCCCGGTCGAATTTTGTGGGCGTCAGGGGAGTCTTCGTCTGTAACCACATACGGAAGTCGAAGCGACGTAACAGTGCTAGTTTCTCATCACTTGAGAGTTTCGATGAACTGCTCGCACTCATTAGCTTTGCAAACATTTCAACAAAACGCGATGGTGCTGCTGCTGGGAAGAAACATTCGCTAAGCAGATTAATACGTGACGGGTCTTCCAGCATCAGCTGTAGAAGTGTGCACGTCTCACGCTCATCCACGCACACAAAACTGAGACCGAGCTGCTTAATTGAGCGCCATAGAGCTTCACGTAACGGCGGTACCATACGTGAAAGCTTCGTGTCCAGTTCAGTGAGGAGGCGAAACCATTCCAACCCCTTGCTATGCAGACGCTCTGTCTGCTTCTCATTCTCCTCTATAGGCGTAAGACTCTCACTCTCAGCTGCAGTATCTGCCTCAATAATAGTATCTTCATCACCATCTTCTTGACTCCTCTCGTCTTTAATTATATCCAGTGGATCTTCATCCTCTAGCGTTTTCTTTTGACGCTCGAGCTTCTGATTCCTCTATAGGCGTAAGACTCTCACTCTCAGCTGCAGTATCTGCCTCAATAATAGTATCTTCATCATCATCTTCTTGACTCCTCTCGTCTTTAATTATATCCAGTGGAGCTTCATCCTCTAGCGTTTTCTTTTGACGCTCGAGCTTCTGATTTTCCACCTCCAGTGTACGTACAACTTGGTCAATAAGCAGAATCTGAAGTGACAACATAAATCCATTTCCATCAAGCTCAAGAAATTGTTCAGCTGCGAGTGGCATCGTTGAGGAGACTCCCACGTTGCCTTCCTGGTTGTGTTCACTCAGTGATGACATTACGCTCGTAATTATCATCGACCGCATATCACAACGTTCCCCCTGTGCACGGATCGATTCAATAGCATCGTCCATCCTCGAGTCCATCATCCATTCCAGAAACTCAAAGCGAAATGCCGCCGGACTGCGGCAGCTCGTGCCTTCAGAGCAAGTTAAACTCTGCGTTACCGTCCGTGCCTTGCTGACGTAAAGTCGAGACACACTGTCCACCATCTCCGAGTCCAGTGCCACCAACACAGATAAATTCTCCGAGAACTTCATGGCAAATGCCTTCAAACCCGCTTTATTCAGAGGGATGGATGGTGTGATAGCACACCTTTCAGGTGACACAACCACAGATACCGTAGGCAGCTGTGTCAAGCTTACTGGGCCACACAAATCCGCCACCAACGGCAGAGGACGAATACTAAGAGTTGTTAAACCAGCAAACCCACCGAAGCTGCTATGGCGTCTTGCTAGCTCCGAAGCTTCTTCGACGAAAGCGAAATCGTCCTCTTCACCAGCTGTAGCGAGTGGAGTCGCCACTGGTGGCAGCAACGACTCATCGCGAACGTCGTCACTACTTGTCGCTTGTGGTGTCGTCCGCCTCACAGTAAACTCAAACCCGCACCAGTTCGTCCACAATGGCAAATCCAGCCACTTCATCTCGTCAGAAGGAGAATTTACCAATGCATCACTGAGTCGAAGAACGTCTTTCAGCCTTTCAACCTCGTAATGGCGCGGCAAACCCGTCAGTTCTTCTTCCTTAAGCCACTGATTAGGATCTTGTTCCTCCAACCACGCATCCATGGCAGTGTAGAGCTGTGAGAGCGCAACAAAATGAGTGTATTTACGCTCCTTCAGCTCGACTACAGAGCCCACTCCACTGACACTTGATCCGTTTGTAGCAGTTAATACCACTTGAGCCTGGGTCGAGCAGTGATTTACCAGTTTTCTCAGCTTTGTTTGCAGATGCTTCCGTAAATGAACACGTTTCGCACTGCGATTCCCAGAACGATCCAAGAAATGGTGGCCGAACACGTGAGAGCCTCCAGTGGTTGCAAAATACAGTGCAAAAAACACCTGCCAGTAGATGATTTGGGTGGACTCGGATTCGGGTAGATCCAAGCAATAGTTACACCAGCGATAAATCTTGTACTGACACAAAGAGTCCAGACTTGTGTGGCTAAATGCAAACGCGTTTAAATTTTTTGCACGAGACGCTGAGCTTGGAGCTTCGTAGATAATCTCCTCCGCCTGATCGTCGAAGCTTTTCCCATCCTGCATAGCAGCAAATGCAGTCGCTAGTCTCCCCTCAGTTTTCTTCATTTTCTCCAGCTTCTTCATGGCATTAGGCTCATATTTGACCATAAGCTGACCCATCATTAAAAACAACGGGGCTTCCTTCCGAGTTTCGATAAGCAAGCTCCATAGAGCCAAATAGGGACAACCACTAACGTATTGTGCCACATCAAATGATCCACCAAATATTGAGGCAAATGTCGCCGAAGCAGCAATAGCAGGCAAGAAGCTCATAACAATAACCGGCTCATTCTCGAGGAATTGTTGCTCTGGCTGTCCAGAGTCCTCCTCTCGCCGTGCCGTGCGCTGGCAGAACGAGTCGAAAGCTGATTCGAGCAGCCCCACCATCTCATACAAAATATCGGAAGATAGAGACTGACTGTTAACTCTGACGCCACTTTTAAAGCTGGATTCGTACGAACTTTCCATGCTGCAGTGTAGCACAGTGTCCAAAACATGTCGGAAAGCAGCATTCTCGTACCAAAATGGCACTTGTAACAACGCCTTCATCCAGAACCGCATGGATTCCATCAGCGCCAAGTTGTCGATTGAATACTCGAAAGAGCGTTGAATCAAAGCACACAGTGATTTCGTTGATGGCGAATATTCCTTGCCAACTATCAGAGAAGCAATCGTGGCTGTTAATGAAGAATTTCGAATCGATAAGGCAGCACTTGTTGAGGACGCTGCTGATGGAGACAGAGCTCCCGAACTGTTTTCACCACCCAAAGCAGAGGAAATCCAAGACATGGCTCCATGGAATAAAGCTGATGTCGTGACAGACATTGGACTCGATTGCGGGAAACACTCGTTAATTAATGCGGGTAACACGACGGGATGCAAATAACGGCTACACTCCCGAACAAAACGAAGTTTGGCCAGAATCCGAACTTTTGCGGTGCTTTCCCATCCACCGATATATCCTTTGTTAAGAACTTCTTGCATGCGATGGAGTTCATCGGTGTTGATGTACGAGAACTCGTGCAACGCCTTCAACAAGTTCAGCAACTCGTCGGTAGACAAGGCGTGCATAGCTGCCATACAGACTTCCAACTCGTTGTCAATCTCCATCACCACACTAGATTCTGCTGTTGTTTCACACTCAGCTTCTCCTTCATCTGATGATAAAATGTTCTCTCCATCATCTTCGCTGTTTGAAGTTGTCTTCGACTCATTCTCACTTCCTCTTTGCGGCGTTGACGCTGGTTTTGCTGTGAAATCCTTCGTCTTATCGAGTCGTGACAAAATTGGAAAGAGATTGTCAAGAACCTTAATAGCCGCAGGGAAAATCTCACTTTTTAGCAGCACCAACAGCGGCTCCCACCGATCAAGACGATCACTGAAAACAAACGTCGTCATTTGGCAAATCACATAAGCTACAATAGGCTCCGTGCGTGGAGCAGCAGTAGCTGCCACTGTGGAGTCAATAGCGCCTCCATTCATCCCTTTAAAATTGTGCGGTGTTAAAAGCATTCGACCTTCTTGTTGGATAGGAGCTCCAGTACTTTCAGTGTCCATTGAACTACGGATGTTACTATTCCCATCTCCAAAGCGCAAAACTTCCTCTTCAAGTGACGTGTAGAAAGGAAACACTTTACGAGAAGGGAGGACCCTTAAGACAGAAGCTCCAGCAAACCAGCGACGTAGCGTCAGCGCCTCCCGCGAACGATCATGACGGAGATCAATGAGAGGCAGTAGTGGCTCATGCGTTTTAGGTGAGTAAAATCTCAGTTTCAGCATCAGTTTCCAGCACCATTTCTCAAAATCTATTGTTTCGCCAAGCCATAACGCCCGACGAATTGACTTGGCAATTGACGTTACCTCCAACTTGTGGGGGGATCCTCCTCCTGATAGTACGATAGCTGACTCGGGATCACTTGCCCGCTCCTGTCGCGTCTTGTAGAGCACTAATGCCTCTGCAACCATAAGCGCTACTTGACGATGTAACATCGCATCGGTAAACAATTGTTGCTGCTTCACATCGTACTCCCAATTAATATGATCCAAGAGAAAACGAGCTAGTGCACTCCGTGGAGCTGTCGTATCTTCAAGCAGAAGCCACTCCTGTAGATTCAGCAAATCTTGTGGTGTCGGCATCCACCGATTGATCGGAAAAGTTTCGAATACATGAACCCATGTTGCAGCACATTCGTGGTACTTGAATAATAGTGTAATCAGAAGCGATAAAACCCATGGATGCGCCAAACAAATTGTGCTGAGAGGTCTTGCCGCCCGCTCCCCATTTTCCCCGAGAGCATGTTGACAGGCTCGCACCGTGTACCCAGCCATAAACAACTCGTGCACCGCCACAGACACTAAATCATTTCGTTCAGCAAAACGGCTACTCTCTGAAGAAGTCCCGGACCGACAAGATGCAGCTAGACTAGCCACAGCATTCAACAAATACATAGCGCTCTCCGGATCCGATTCAATAAGGTCATACAAATGTTGACGGGCCAGAGCACCAGTATCAACACCTTGAGAGTTTGGCTTGCCAATGAACTGCATCCACCCTGACGCCGTTTTAGCTTCCAACGGTAAACTGTGAAGGTTAAACAAAAGCAAAGCTAAGACGTCCCACTTCGCTAATTCCGACAACGAGCCAAACGGGAATAAATTCAAGCTTCTCCATGCCACGCGATTGCAATCAGTTGCCATCAGACCATGCAGACTCGTAAGGAATAATTGATCAAACAGTGTCGGGTAGAAAATGCAGTATCAACACCTTGAGAGTTTGGCTTGCCAATGAACTGCATCCACCCTGACGCCGTTTTAGCCTCCAACGGTAAACTGTGAAGGTTAAACAAAAGCAGAGCTAAGACGTCCCACTTCGCTAATTCCGACAACGAGCCAAACGGGAATAAATTCAAACTTCTCCATGCCACGCGATTGCAATCAGTTGCCATCAGACCATGCAAACTCGTAAGGAATAATTGATCAAACAGTGTCGGGTAGAAAATAGCATCTTTTAGTCCAGTCTCGTTTGGTCGGCCAGATCCAGGAAGAGCCGCTGCATCAGCAAGAAGTTGGCCAAGAAGCTGTGCAATACGTGTTGGCAGCTTTTCGAACTCCTGGAAAGCTCTCAGACTGTGCGTAAGCTCTAGTACCAGCGTCAGAGCTCGACTAAAACTCTTCTTCACGTCAGAAGTGCAGCAGTAGAGCTGCTCAAAAGCAAACGAGTTGGGAAACTGGTTCAACACGGCCACAAAATCTTCGTCAGACAGAAAATAGCGGTCTAACATCTCTGGGTTCTCTAGCAACACCCACTCAGGAGACACCAAGCCTTTGCTATCTGTCATACCCACTTGGACACTTTTTGAGGAACTGTTCGGTGGTCCACTGGAAACAATAACCGACATCCTTCGTAATTTTTCAGGATGAAACACTAAATGTAGCATGGCAATGTAATGATCGACCAGATCTTCGCTCCACTCGTTTCTATGCGATCCGTCGGTTCGCACCATTGCACGCGGAAACTGCAGAAATCGGAGGAACCAAGACCGTTCGTCCGTTGAGATCCGGGGCAAGTACATCACGTGCATCAATAAGTAAGGCATATTTTGCAGCGACTTTGTACGTAAAAGACTCTGCATACACGTTGAGATCCACCTTTGCAACGACTGTCGGAATCTTAACATACTGGTAAACCACTCGTTCGTCTTTGTTGATACGGACGATGGCGGTAAATACAGCACGACATCGCAGCTTTCGCACAGCTTGCACCACTGGTTTGCTTTCATGGGTACATTTAAGCTGCCACAAGCGTAACACTTCATTTTGCGTTCCATGCCGCCTCCCGCTGCGCTATAATGCATCTTTGCATTCGTACTGTGCCAAATTAACTCACCACGATAAAATGACTGCGGCACACGCCCAAATACTCCTTCTTCTCCTAATGTCACCTTCTTCTCGAAAAAGATCAGCACATCAAGGCAGTATTTCAGGTGATCTACCGATGAAGCAAGGGTTGAACCTTGCGCTACTGCTTCGTAGAAATTCGCTCCTTCAGGGACGAGATCCAAATCATCGATACCCCGAACACCACCACAAGAAGAGCTCATTTTGTTGAGGAAAGCGACAAGATTCGGTTCTTGCAGCACACTATTCAGGTACTGTTCGACGTGAAAGTACGCGATAGCGCGGTCGGAGGTATGCATTGAAGCTTCAACCGTACGTAATTGGCGCAGTTTATCCAAGTGAGCTTTCAGCTTCTCAAGCTGAAGCGCTTCCAGCTTAGCAGTCTGAAATTCCATTTGTTGCTCAATCTCCACATTGTCACCACATCGTTTGGACGAAGAAACTCGCTTTTTCTCCAGCGTCCACACTAACAAACATAAGTCGTTAGCGCTCCTTCCAGTAAACAAGCGCCAGCAAACTTACTACGAATATTCTTGCTTACCTTTCTTGACGAGCGCATCGATTTTCTGCTTGTGCTCGTCCATCTTTGAGGCTGCTGTGTGGAGAATGTACTCTGAAAACAAGTAGCGCTCTATCCGTGCGTACAACTCCCCCTTGTTGGTTTCAATGTGCCGCATCTTCATCTCTTGACGCTTCTGAGATGCCTCAGACCGCATCAAGTTCATTTCGTAATTGACGAAAGGCTCTAGCTTGACACGAATATGCTTTTTCCTCAGTAGCTGCTCGTAACTTGTCTGTGCTTCGTCTGCTATTTGTTCTTTTGCATGTGCAGTTGGCAACGCTGGATAAATACTGTGTAATCCTGCTTTCGTCTCGGCTTGATGGGATTTCGCAAAGGAATTGCGAACAGCCACACTCGCATCTTCCACTGTCGCTTTTGCAGCTACTTTCACTGGCATTCTCACGACGGGGCTCAAATTGTGAGGGTTTTGAGGCGACGCTACCACTCGCTGCATTTTCTTCGATACTGTGGGTGAAAGAGAGGGCGCCGATGGCGTCGTCCTTGACTGTTCGGCCATGTCCATGTCGTCGTCATCTAAATCCAATGGCGCCGACGGAGCTGCCAGTTCAATCCCTGCAGGAACTAATATCTCATTGAAAGCACGAGGCATCGATGGCCGAATAGGCGGCGGAGGAGATGGCGCACTTGGCTTCGGTAGCAACGGAAGCTGCTCATAGCCATCTTCACTCGCGAAATGGTCCTCAAAAACAGGAGCGGAAGGCGCAGAGACCGGTCCAGCAATGCCAGGAATGAATGCTGATACATCTGTAGTCACATTTGCAGCTTCCGTTCCTTCCTTCTCTGCTTCTGCATCATGTAACACCGTCTCGTCGCTGTTGCCACCGTCTCTGTTGCCGTTATTAGGCGGCTGGGAGCCTTCTCCTTCCGCTACCAGCATCTCCTGCTCTCTTAAACCCTCGGAAACCTGTAAAAACGCCAGCAGCTCGTCTTCGTTCTGCTGAATCTCCTGATCTGTCGTGTCGGGCGTCGCAACGGCGTCCAACTCGGCAATTGCAGCCTGCAGCGCCGCCTGCTCCTCGTCATCACTGAAACTCGTCACTTCGTCTTTCTCCCCCTGTTTGGGCTTGGACTTGGCAGTCTTGACACGCTGCGGACGCTTACGTTGCGCCTCCATGACTCAAATGAAGTGGTTTCCACGTAAATTCTACCTTTTAGGCCGGAGTTCAATCTTCAACGTAGAAAACTCGCCGTTCGCTTATTCTAAGGCTCCTGACGCCGCCACGCGGTCGATTTTAGCGCGAAGAACGCGGTTTGACAGGTCGAAGGACGTCGTACGAAGCTGCCAGCGCTGGTTTGGGGTAGGAGGGTGTCCTGGGGCTAAGGAAAGCACAGTGACGATTAGAGATTCTTCGCGTCTTCTTTCTCCCTTGGCTTACAAAGGGGAAGTGGTTTCTGTGCTTGAAATGGACAGCTGTGATTGGACAATTTGATGTGCTGCCTATGATAGTGCCGAAGTAGACATTCTTTATCCTTGTTGATGTGCAGTCTTTCAATTACACGATGGTCTTGACACACGTCGCAGATGTTGAAGTTGTAGACCGGTAAATTGGATACAGTATACCGGTAAGCAGCCCGTATGGCCTTAGGGGCTACTCGTGTGGAAGTACTTAGAACCTGTGACTGGGCTCTCCCCTGTGTAAATAACGTCAGGCTCTCCTGAGCCAATGCTTGACGCCTGAGCGGATGCCTAGCTTGTTCGGAAAAGCGCCAAAACTCAGTAGGTGCGGTGGGGAAGAAAGGAGCTCCGTTAAACCTTAAGGAGAAGTTCAACAGGGCTTAACCCTGAAGGGCATAGTTTTTATACCCCGGAACGAAAATGTAAGTCAGGTTGTTAATCATAAAAGTATCGTGAAGGTCTTTCCAAATCCATGGATACCCTAGCTAGTCGGGAAGTTACGATTGAGGGAGGACGGTCGGTCGTAGGCTGAGCTCGTGCGCACGACAGTGTCACTATTCGTCTTGGAACAGGTACACGGTGCACAAAGTTTCATGTGAGGGCGTAGAGGTTTTATTTAACGTCGAACGCTTTCTGGTCCTGCCTGACCTGTATTCGAGATAAGATTTCATCCTGGTTAGAACGCCGTCAACTGATTAGAAGTCGAAGGCCTTAAGCACTACGCGTTTATAAACCCACATATGTTAAGAAACAAAAGCGCTATTTGCGCGAGCGCTGACCCGAGAGGGTCAATGTGCTTGAGATTGAAATGCCTGAGTTACTGGACACGAAAGACGTCGAAGACGCGAGGCTCACAGACTGAACGTGGACTTATATATCGACACTCTTTGTGATAACGATGCATCGATGGATGTCACAGTAGGCATGATCGTCAGAGAGTCAAGGCATCTTGGACTTGACCCTAGTGATCTTCATGGGGTGACACGTTGCTCCCTGAGTGACGCTCGTAGCGATGGTGAGTCTTTGCTGCATGTCACTTGATACCAGAGATCACAAACGGTTAACCGTACACGATCGGTCATACTTCGGTTATAACCGTGGGCGGTTACGGGCAATCGAAAGCGTTAACCCCGGGGAAACGGGCGGTTACGGATAACCGAAGCCGTCGGTCGGTCGGTTACGGAAGCCGAAATGACTATACAACCACCGATCAGAGTGGTTGGTTGTGTAGTGACCAGCACCTCGGTTGTTCAAAGTTGTTTTGGCGATCTTTCGTGTGGGTTGGTAAATGGACTCTTTTTACTGCGCGTGAGGAAATGAACACAAGGCCGAAGATGAAGGTAGTGGAGGACAGTCGTTAAACACATCTAATGCACTCAATGAAAAGCTACGAAGCCTCAAGTCTCTTGATATGAAATCACTCAAAGCGGCGATTGAGCGAGAGTTGTGTCGGGGAACCCTAACGGAATAGTAGGTCTACAAGAAGTATCGTCCGCGTCTCGATCGAGGTGCTGGAAGTACTTTTCTTATGTGGTAGAGAAAGGAAGTGGTGCACGTTTAACCGCTGACGGCAACGAATACGTAGCATGTAGGGCCTGTTTTCGTGCTTACGTCTATGAGAGTGCCAAGAGAACCAGTACGTTAAATGGACACACCGCAAAGTGTTCTTTACTGAAGGCTAATGCTGGAGCTGGGTAGATTCTTCAATACACAACTCCAGAATTTGTGTCAGCAGCTGACAAACGGCAAGTATGTCGAGCAGCCGCAATCATGTGTTGCAAAGACTTGCGGCCATTTTTTATTCGTGAAGGAAGTGGATTCAAAGTTTTTGACTCATCTTTAATCAAGATTTGTGCTAAATCTACATCATCTGTCGATATTCATACTCTGTTGCCTGTCGGCAATACTGTCAAAACTATGTTGTCAAAGTTGCTCAAGATACTCGGATTCGAAAGGAAAAGCTTTTGGTGTGGCATTTTAGCGAAGGTTGTTTCGCGAGATTCACAGTTGACTTGTGGACGGATAAAGCCAGAAAATTGTCATTTCATATCCATTACAGACCATTGGATTGACGATCTTTTTAAAATGCATTCTAGGACACTTCAAGAAAAACATTTCACGCCCAAGTATCACACGGCCACTGCTGTTCTAGATTTTTTAACGATTGTTTAAAAGCCCACAAAATTTACGACAGCCAATTTCTGACTATTGTGAGTGACAGTTCAACAAATCTGAACGACCGCGGTCTATTTACCCTAGTGACTGATAGTGGCTCAAATATGTGCGGAAGGGATGGCTTTCGCTCCCAATACGACTGGATTGCATGCGCTGATCACAAAATTGCAATAATTCTTACCACTGTTCTGTGTAAAACGACAGAAACGGTCGGCAACACTAAATCCGAGCCGTTCTACAGGTTTGGAATGAATGCTCCGAAAGTTTTTGAGTTAATCTCTGGTTGCAAGAAACTTGTGCGCTACGTGAAACAGTCAAATTTGCAGCCGGAGCTTTCTAAAACCCTTAAACAGGAGAACGTAACTAGGTGGGGTTCCCATTATCGCATGATGAACAGCGTTAAACTTATATGTACGATGAGCTGGCCGCTTTGTTGACGGCTCGCCAAAATTTTTATTACCTGGAACGAATCGACTGAAAACTACTCGATGAGTTAGTTGGGTTTCTGGAAACATTTCAGGATGCTACATTAGCACTAGAAAGCTGGACCAAGCCAATATTGCATTTGGTTGTGTACGAGAGACTCAGATTACTGGATTTACTAAAACCGTGTACGGACGCAGAAGTCGTTTCGAATGAAGGCAGCCTAGTTAAAGTGATACCGCCGGATTCACCCTCTCTTTTAGCTATTTAGCAGCTTATTTTGACTCATGGAATGTCCAAATGGCAATTAGTTGACAAAAATTACATTTTGGACCCGCGCCAGAACCGTAAGCTTCGTCTTTATGGGGTTGACGAGCTTCATATTACGAATGCAAAAAACATTTTGCTAGCTTTAATGCGTGTGTGCAAAGAAAGGATAAGCGCAAATGCGTCTACTGCTTCAACAGCTACTCCCCACCCACCAAAGAAACGTCGAAAAAGCACACGAGGTTTCATAAATTTGGAAGCCCCAGATGAGTCGGACGAGGAGCAAAAGTCGTCGGAGTTTTCGGTCAACTCTTCTGAAGAAATAGAGCTAAATCGATACGGGGCACTACGACTAAGCAAAACTGAGATGTTTGATTTCGACTTGTTGAAGTGGTGGAGTAAAGTGTCACGCGCGAATGCTAACGGGGAATCTGCTAGTTTTCCCATTTGAGGATTTGTCGCTAGATCCACTTTGACTGTACCAGCTGCAAGCGCAATCTCAGAGAGTATTTTTTTCGACGCCGGCAATGCGTTTGGAATTAAGCGAACTATGCTAAGTCCTTCGTTCTTGACGACATTCTTGTAGCTCATTCTAGTGCAGATTTGTTATAAAGCAGACCACATATTAATACAATACAAATTTACTGAGCATCCGGGTAACCGAAACTAAACAGCCAGATCTTTCCCGGAGACGCAAGAGGTGAATACAGCTTCAGACACGTTTAGTCTGAATCCCTTGGCCTTTCGTCATCCTTTCGGAGACGGCAACGGCGCGGAATGACAAGTGCGTGACGTCTAGCGTCTTTCCTGACATCTGAGATGTCTCGAGTGGACGATGGTAGTGAGCATCTATACTCCTTCGTGAGTTGAGACCGTGGCGTCGACGGTGAGATCACCCCAGATACCATTCTCTCTATCTGCTCTTTCGGAGATGAAAGAGATATCCGTCGCAATGTTTGGCGAGGCCTTGGGGACAATTTAGCCGAAGAGGTCAATGAACAGGAGTTAAATTCCATATTGCTTTTGATCAAGCAGCTTTGAGGTCAGTAAGGAGGCACGGAGTGCGCTCAGTGGATTTTCAATCTAGAAGAACCCCGGATAATGCTATCGTTTGGTGAAAGAATCCTAAGATGTTTGTCTTACCCCTGGACCACATAAGAGGTGTATGGTATACCTTAATTCATTTTTTTCGCAGCGTCTCTTGTAAGTCGGACCGTAGAACATAAGCAAATTTTATACACATATGAGAAGTGCGTCTTGAAATTGACTTGTTTATGGAACCAAATACTGTGCAACAAGGCAGTGACCTTTCCAGATGAGCGAGGTGACGTTATCGACGCGTTATTAGGTTGTAGGCACGCGGCGGGAATGGCCCGTGAGATTAATTAGCTGCACTCCACGTCTACGTTCTGTGTCAGAAAACGAATCGCTAATGACACATCTTTTATTACTCTGATAAGCTCAATGCTGTCACGATTTCGGCACATACACCGATTCTGGAAAAGCGTTCACCTAAACAACATGGTTGTTATCTTGGAACTACAACATCAGCGCACTTGACTTAGTCGATGATTTATACCAATTGCTCATGCGTCCCCTGGTTGCGGTCAGCAATTCGAGTGGTGTGCTTTGGGAGTAGCTGGTGGTACCACAAGACCTGGCCAGCGAACCCGCAACATTTTTTTTAATCGTCAAGTGATACACTTCGTTGAGCGTTTCTTAAATGTACTTCGACGATATATTCGTCCACAGTCGTGCGGGTCATTGAAGGTCGCATGTGGATAATCACATCGACCATTTGCAAGTTGTGCAAGTGCATGCGTGCTGACAAGCTCTACGCCGATACGTCGAAGTGCATTTGTGACGCTGAAGAGATTCCTTTCCTACGATGGTGCATTTGAAAGCACCCCCTCGTGTGGATCCCGCGAAAGTGATGTCCAATGTGAACTGGCCGGTCCCCGAACCAGAAGGACTTACGTAAACGGCTTGGTTTGCCAGCTAAGTACACAAGTACACTCAAAACTTTGCTGAAATGGTAAGACCATTGTCCAATCTCCTAGGAAAAGGACGATGAACAAGCCTCCGAGCCTGGTAAAGACAGCCACCTTCATGTGCCAAATCTGTCATTGTTAGGCTTTCAATTTCTCTCTAGATTGCCATAGGCAATGCTCTGTTACAAGCTGAGTCAATAGGCGTGAGCGCATGCCGTTTGAGTCTAGCTAGCTAGAAGGCTGCAGAGAAGAACTATCCAGTTTGACAAAGAGCTTCTTGCTTTGAAGTTGCTCAAGTCAAGTTCAGGGTCCCTTTGTCGGGATCAGAGTCGTTTGTGATTTTCAGTGTTCATGCGCCGCTACGCACTATTACTCAGTGGTCTCACCCCTCACCAAAATGCCCGCTGATTCCTTCTGCAGTGGGGATCCGGTAGACTTCAGCGTAGAGGACGCTTAACGAATCAGTTAGTTTTAACCCTTTAATTCCCATATGTTGGACTGTAGAACATAAAAGGTATACCTTAATTCACTTTTTCGTAGCGTCTCTTGTAAGTTGGACCATAGAACATAAGCAAATGTTATACAAATATGAACATACCGTAGCCCTGACGTAGCCTATATGTGATAAGTCGATGGCGGTGCTCCGCAGTGACGTCATAGGTGTCGTCAAAATGCTACACTCGCCATCCCCACACAGTACGGAAATTAAATGCATCCCCCAGTCGTCATCAGCTTTCGGCCAAGTCCGTTACGCACTCTTTAAGTGCGTCACCCATGATCCCAACCCTAATTTGTGTGATGCCGCGGTATCACATATCTGCGGCGGAAGATCAGGTAACGTTAAGCCAAAACAAGCTTTCTCGACGTCCGCGGATTTTATCCCCATTCTGGCGTCTGTTATTCATCACGAGCAGTATCTCCGGGATACGCTTGTGGCCACCCACCCCATTACCAAGGCTAGAGTTTTTACATGCTAATTCGCTACTCAGCAGCCGTGAGGAGCAACAATACTGGCAATTGGCACATCGGCAGAATGTAGCCTCAAAGCAACGGGTATTCCAGCTCACCTGGCCATTGCGAAGGGGGTGAACGAATTGAGGGAAGAAGGTAATCCAGTTCGAAACGACACCAACTAACTACAAACACAAACGGTAGACGATCTTCAACGACGTTGCAGTGAACGTAGTCATCGAAATCTGCCAGCATTTACTATCGATGATATTGCACCAATTCGCTGCGTGGCGTCGAGTCTAGCATCGGTGAGCTACGAACCCGTCTAGCTTTAGAGTTTCGTCAAGCAATTGGCGATATCCAGTGAACAACATCGATGCAACCAGATCCTACGATTGTGAGCACGGCCGGTGTGGTGGTCGAGAAATTGGGGCGACGGCCAGATTTCCTACCCAGTGCCAATTCACCAGGAATTTACAGTCGGGCAAATGTAATAATGAAGTGGAACTTGTGTAATCACAAATCTGGATTCATCTTCGGAGTGGGATCATTCCTTCAAGCTGGATGTTCTAACAAAAAACTCTAGAACACTAAACTAATTATCATTAAAAATGATTCAATCGGATAGGCACAGTATTCACAATTTCTTTAACTATTCTGCAAGCGATATAGTCGATTGTAAGACGTACTACACGAAAGCTTTGCTGCTCTATTCGGTGTTACTGTGTAGACTTGTGGCAACATTGCCTCAAAAAGCAGTAGTGAATACGTTGTCAGACGTATTGAGCTGCAGGTCTGATATTATGCTAATGCCAGCGGGCGAACCTTCGAATTCTGCTGAAGGTGTTGCATTACTTTTCGTACACGGGATTACAGCATTTGCTGTTTGGTTTGGATATCGTGGTTAACAGCCTCAGTGCCAACGCCGAGTGAAAGAGGCAACTGATATGGACGAAGGGGACGCCAACGAGACATGCATCGCCTCGCCGCCTCGAGTCGCCAGCCAAACGCTATCTCCGGGTACTGACAACGAACCCCCCCCAACACGAACAAACGAGGGAAGTACCTCGCTCAAATTTCCCACTGTTCGATAGAGTGTTCAAGTCGTTCATGATTGAGCCTTTTGACGGTTCAGTAGCACCGGGAGCGTTTGATGCTGGAGCAGCCAAGTGGTTTGAAAACTTCACTGTCTAACGGAGTGCGAAGAAGACATGTACGGCATCCACCTACCTGAGCAAGTTAAGAACGCCCTTCTTTTTTGCAGGCCGAGGGGAGTTGCTCGCAAGTGGTACATCGCAAACAAGGAAGACCTCCGTCAACGTGACCTGGATAGCCTTGGTCGCCGCCTTAAGCGCCAGTTTGGAATCCGCCTCACTAAATCGCAAATATGTGAACTGGTTGCTAGCGCAAACGCCCGTCTGAGACGCATATGAGTTTTCTATACGTCTGTGAGACGTAGCTGCGGCGACCACTGCTGATAGATCCGAATTATTAGAGTCAAACAACCTTGCATTGAGTGGCTTCCTAGCTAACGCGTGGAACAAAAACGCTGATACTTTTCGTCTGAAATCCGAGAAGACTCGCGGGAACCACTACACGAGATGGAGCGTGCAATTATGAGTAGTTGTAATCTGACTGGATATCAAGGCATCCTAAAGACACGAATTTTGCCAAGTGTCAATCTGGGGGAATGCAAAAGTCTCGACCCAAGGACATCTCGCGATCGCGCACCGGAAACGGGGAAGCACATCGTCTCGTTCAAGCAGAAGAAGCCACATCGCCGTATTTCTCTGATGCTCTCTGCTCTGAATGTGGAGAGTATGGACACACGCCGGTTACCACGACACCTAGTACAGCGTCGCAGAGGCGCGACTCATGTAGCCTTTTCCATCATCGCAGCCAATCTTCCGTTGTCAGCTAAGCCAGACTCTGAAGGCGAAGAAGAAGAGATGTCGACTGGATCATGGGGGCTTGCGTGAAGATTGTCGGAGCCACTAGCAGTACCTCGTCATACACACGACCCGGGAATTACTAATAGAGCCCCGACAATTGCTTCTGGACCCACACATCACATCACTGGAGACACAACAAGATTGTTTGACATGCGCACCTGTAAAACGCACGCAGTCGAAGTTGCAGATGGAAGCCTCGTCACTGGTCATCAAATGTGAAAAATGAACCTTGACGAAGTCAGCAAAATTGTTTTGGATAATGTCGTATACGCACCAGAGTTCAAGCAAACTCTCGTCTCGGTCAAGCAGCTCGATGATCAAGGGATGAGGGTAGAGTTCACAGACAAGGAGTGTCTCATTTACGATGCACCTGTCATGCGTGGAGAAGTGACACGTGGCGTATACAAACTCCAGATTCCCCCAAAGCTGACATCAGTTATTTACGACCAAACTAGGCCAAGACTGACACCAGCGATTAAATGACATAAATTAAAGAGGCGATCAGCGATTTGGCCAAGTCCGGTGCAATGAAAGGGACGAGGTTAGTAGGTCCTGCAACACCAGCTCGTCCATGTCATATATGCGCTCAAAGCAAGATCACACACGCACCGGCGTCACATGAAGCAACCCGATCTTCTGATGCCCAATACGAAGTCTGTCATGAAGATTTAGCTGATCCTTTCAGCGCAGTTACAACGGATATCGCTACTATCTAGCTTAAAAAAGCGTCACATGAAGCAACCCGATCTTCTGATGCCCAATACGAAGTCTGTCATGAAGATTTAGCTGGTCCTTTCAGCGCAGTTACAACGGATATCGCTACTATCTAGCTTAAAAATGGCTAGACATACATCTGTCTATTTTCAAAAGCACAAGAGCGACGCCACACAACGCTTTCGAGCGTACATGAACACCGTTAATCGCCGCTTCAACAAACAAAAAAATGACAGCAAGATTTATCGTTCCGATAGTGGAGAAGTCCTGGACGGCGAATTTCAAAAGATCGGTGATGATGAAAGAATCACTACCGAAATGCCAGAACCGGATGCTCACTACCAAAATAGCGTCGTGTAGCGAGCACATCGGACAATAGGTGACAGCGCGCGATCAATTGGTTGGAGCAGTTTGATCAGGTTAGTGTCGAGCATTTGTACGTATCGGGTTCCGTCACTGCATCATCAACAGTAATGCATTCTGATATCGTCGAGGACCTATAGACCACACACGCTTGGTGTGCAATATACTGGACAGTCGGACAAAAATTACTGTGCCGGAAATCGACTTGCGTCTTCCTCATCATTGGCCCAGTCAGAATCCGTATACATGAGGACACGTGAGGTCTCCGAGTTTTTTTCAGTTGATTCCCCAGTCTTTCGCGCCTTCAAGATACAGCAAAATATTCTTGACGGCTTCACAATATAATTAGGATGGAACAGCAGCTTGCGCAGCAACTTGGTTTGCGACGGTCAAGATGTCTGAGTGGGTCACTGATAGAAAAGTGCTCCAACCGCTTGCTTGTAAGGAACGCACCAGCTGCTTCTTCACTTTCACAGCGCTTATACATCAAACACCTTTGTCCATTGGAGTCTTTCTCCATCTACACTCGGACATACCAAAACGTCGGATGACTTTTTCGGTGTATTTGCTTTGGTCCTGGGATGTGACTCCTCGCTCAGGGTCAACTTGAATCGAATTCCGAGGAACCAACCCACATGGCCTAAATCTTTGACACTGTAATTATATCGAAGTGCGTCCTTTAGGCTTGCTACGTCCGCTTCATGGTGATAGCCTATCAGCAAAAGTCATCGACATAAATAAAAAGAATAGTTGCATGGTTTGATGATTATACACTTAAGGACCCTCTCGCGTCAACTCAAATCCATGCTGGAGTTAGAAACCATTCAGCTCTGCGTTACTTTCTCTACCGGCTTGCTTAAGGCCGTATAGTGCCTTCTTGAACTGCTCACCGTCGTGAGACTGCCCTCTTCGAATCCCTTCGGCTGACGGACGTATATTATCTCTTTCAGTTTTGCCTTCACAGATGCTGTCGATGCATCGCCCTGACGCAAACGCATCCCATTTTCGATGATATTTGCGAGGAATAGTGAGGATTAAATTTAAGCGGGCCACGGGAGCGTAAGTTCCGAAATAGTATTGATGAACTCTTGTGCGAATCCTTGTGAGCAAATCCGTGCTTTCAGGCGTTCTAACTGTTCAACTTGACACGAAAGGCGATCGTGGTTTCAATGATGTTTGCATTCTCGTCGAGGTTCAACAATATGAAAAAATATCATTGTCGCGCAATTCTTGGATTTCTTCATGGATGGCTTTTCCCCAGCCAGTGTCACGAAGCTTTGACTTCTCGAAGATTCAATGGTGCTCGAATACGATTTTCGTGAACGAAGACCCCCCAGCTGTAAAAGCTCTGCCGCAATTCGAGCAGAGCGCCGAAGTGGAGTGACCGACTTGTTCTTGACGTCCTGGCCTCGATTCTTGTGTGAGCTTTCGCGCAATCCTTTTCGGGATTTCGACCGCGGGGTTTCTGGTTTTCTTATGTTATGACCTTTCACGAGCACAAACAAATCGTTTCCGCTGAGGGGCATGGACATCGTGTCGTGCACAGCAGAAGTGTTGTTTTCCTTGAACCGCCAGCCGGTCAGACCAAACAAGAAAGTGACGAAAAATAACTTTTAGCGATAACCCCCAACGACGAGACTGTCACTGACGCCGATGCTGATGACCAATTCTCCGCGAGCAAAAATTACCAAGAAAAATTCCCGTCCGCCTTTTGGTCGGGACAGGAAATTTGTTGATCTCTGCTCCGATGGAATGAGCACAACACAACGCTGAACAAACGGTTTACGAGCTTGGGGTCAGGTTTCTTCCCCAAAATCACTCAGATGGCGTTGTGATTTTGGCTTTCTTATGAGAACTCTGTTGTTTATGTGTACCGCGCTCCGCACGGCGTACCAAAAAGTAATGTGGTTTGTCTGCTTGTAAAATTCAATTCCTGTCATGACTGTCAACAAATCGACGATCAAGCGTTTAACCAACGGCAAGAACTCAACAATTGACTGCAACTTTTTCTCCATACGCGAGGTTGGCGAGTTACTACTCTAGTATTTCCCAGCCGACATCATGCTACCCGATAGATTGACTAAAGCCCTACCAACTACACGTTTTTGGGAAATTCGCAAAGCTATTGGTCTTATCCTATTGCCATCGACGTACAGCGCTGGCGGGGAAGTGTTAGAACATCCAGCTTAAAGGAATTAATTCCACTCCGAAGATGACTCCGAATTTGATGATGACTCCTGATAGCTTATATCTCCCCTACACGAATCACCCGATTTACCTTTTCAATTAAGCAACTAATATGTCACTTCCAAATCTCCATTCGTCCCAACACTATATGTTTAAACTAGATGTAAAATAACATTGGGTGGAAATTTGAATCGGGTACTTATGCATTATTTATCGGACACTTTCAAAATTATAGGGGCGGTCGGTCACTTTTGCATGATCGATCGGTCACCTTGCATGGCCCTGAGTTTGCATCCACGTGCTACGCACACGGAATACAAACACCACGTGCTTATCACTTCACGGACACGTATGTACCCATATCACAATGCTACACGCTCCGCGAGATGCCAAACAACCCTAGCGGCTAGCTACGCTCGCTGGTGACACATCGCAATCCCGCTACGGCTTCGCCCTCGTTTGTATATGTTATTTAATCCCTAAGAACCCATCTACCGCCCCCTAAAAATGGAGCAGATCGCTGCGCTCGGTTGGTGACCATGCGGGGTCCTGGGTTTGCATCCGCGCGCTACGCACACGTACTGCGAACACCATGCATTTGCCTACGTAAGTACTCCCAATGGATTGCTAAATTGCGAAGCTGCTCACTTCTCCATTCCGATATATCACAAACAGCCACAATTAACCACCAATTATGCAAAAGTATCCGATTGAAACAGTTTTTTGTTTCAAGTGTCCTACTAAAAATGCAAAAAGACCCGACTCATAATTAATTCCCAATGGCATTCCCTTCATATTTGCATCAGAAACTGTACACCTTCTCGCATCATAATAGCATCTCCACCGGTCGTGGGTAAACTTGGAAGTTGGTCCTTTTCTACTCAAATATCGTTATCTCTTCGTCCCCGAAGAATGCAAATATTTGCCACTGCACCGGTTGAGTAAAACTTAATCAGGATTTTACACAAACTGAGCTTTTGAGCAAGTTTGCTCACTTGGAAGAATTTGAGTATACCAAAGAGTAGATCCGTACATGTCAATGTTCGCAGCCCAACACCACAAAACAAAACAGAGGTGCTGCACTTGGTGGTGGTCTTGCTGTACACATGGCTGTCTTGCTGCACTTGATGGCGGCCTTGTTGCATTTGGCGGCGGTCTTGCTGTACTCGTTGGCGGTGCTGCATTTGGTGACGGCCTCCGAGATTTAGGCGGCTGCTGCCCTGTACCACGCTACCGGGTACACACTGCACATTTACAGACAACGACGGATATTTCCGGCTTGACTTACAAGCATCGTCCATAGCTAAGCAATGCAACGCATAATCCGGCAGCTCAGTTTCATTGGCTATATTTATGTGTGTTGTGTGAAGCAAATGTACAATATTCTGCATTTTTGCAAAGAAAAAGCCATTTATTTAAACTTTAATCTCTGGAAACTGACGAATAGCTTCTTCAAAGCTAGGAATTACGGTATTTGCTGAAATTGCATCCCAAGTAGCAATGGTAGATTTTAACTGCGCGGATACGTTTCGCCTTCGTACTACCTCCCGTGATGCCAGACCAGTCAGTTCGCATTTTTCTTTTAACGGCCCCATCACCCCAACATCAAGTGGCTGACAAGAAGCTGTATTTTGTGGGTAATTGGACCACTGTCGCATTAGCAACTTCGGCCACGACCCGCTGCCCTTCATTCAAGACATGACACTCAAAATTATCTAGCAGGAGGACAGCGGGTCCATCAACCTCATACTTAAGAAGCTTTTCCACGTAGAACCACCATCATCCATCCAGGCGCTCTCTTGCAACTGACCTGCTAGATACTAGTCGAACTCATTAGCAGCGATACGACCACCAGGCTTGCCACGCAAAATATGTAGTTTTTCATAAAATAAAAATAAACTACGATAACATAAAATCAGACACAAATTCAACATCAGATAAAAATAACTCATATCACATACCATCAGCTCTAGTTGTAAGCACTGCAGTAAGACGGCCAGTATTCTCCTCCGTTTTGGCTAGTCCTTGCGACCCCTTCCGGCCCACATGCGACCCGGGGTATGTCAAAGTTGATGGCTGTATCATCCATATTGTACATACCATCCGGGCTGTACGCTCCGTACGTCCTTCAGTACCCCAGATCGAATTCGATTCGCGTTTTCCCAGGTCCTCCGTGCTTTTTGGCTGTTTGAGGTTTCTGTGACGGAAAGCTATGACTAAATGAAAATCCAGGTTAATTGTCACATTTAGGAGTGAAAAATATTAAATTTAGAGAAAATGCAGATATATTACCGGTTTAATTGTCACATTTAGGAGTGAAAAATATTAAATTTAGAGAAAATGCAGATATATTACCGGTTTGCAAGTATCTCACCCATGCGTTGCAGCGCGAGGATGTCGCTCTTCTTCACATGAATGTACGACTCTAACCACTTGGGTTCAATAGTTCACATGAACGACGTGTTCTGAGTGCCCATAATTCACAGGTAGATAAGTATCAAGTTTAATAAAAAAAATCATACGATATCATTTGGGTACATCCTTACCTATTCTTCTCTTCTCGCGTCTTTCATTAAGGCCACGACCGCAGGGATATCGGGAAACACCCCCTGTGGCCCTGGCCCTTCAGCAACCTGGAGATGGTGTGGCCACCAGTAAAAGTGAGAAGCTTGTCAGCTTGCTTCCATCACCTGTCAGCGGTGACGCAAGCAAGATAAATATCACGGGCCGCCTCCACGACGCCCGCCACTTTCGCTTCTCGCGGACTGTAAAGCTCCGCTGCCGCTTCGGTGCCAGCACGAGCTCTATGGCGCGAATTGTCGAATGGTTTGAGCCAGTGTGAGGTATAAATTTAGTAGTTTACCCATTGTTTAAAGCTGAACCAACCAAAAAATGAAAGCCATCAATTTGCAGCAGTTTACAAAAGATATTAATTTGATTGGATAAAAATCAGGAAATCTTCGTGTGGAGATTGAATGGGCGTTTTATGAAAGGCTGGATTTACGTTGCCGTTTTTCTTTTTCTCCGTCGTTACTTTTTTCTTTTTTAAGGGAGGGGAGGGCGGCGCATCGCAGCACCAGCTTCGGCACTGTTGTCGGGGGGCCCAACCGTTGATTACGGTACTTCTTTTAGCTTACAGTTGTGCCGGTAATCATTGACGGTGAAGATGCTCAAATGAGAGCGACTAAAAGTACAAACTCCAAAAACATTTTTTGCTAAAAGTACAAACTCCAAAACATTTTTTAACTTTGTATGTGAACGAAGAGTGATTATAAATTGCTCTTTTCATGTAGGAGGAGGTGTAAACCAATGAATTCGGTAAGCCAAAACAACGTTTGTGGTTTAAGATCCGTTTGTAGGGTAATAATAGTCTCTGTCAATAGCACATGAAATGAAAGAATGTTGCCTCCGTTAAAGTAACCCTTGGTCATATTGTGCCTTTCTGCCAAACCGCCCTCCTTTCAGGATCCTACGTAGAAGCAAGGGTCCTACGAAAGCCTTCTTATCTGACCAGGTGGCTACCACTTAACCTTCCAATACGAAGATAAATTCACCCTAACTCTATCGAAGAGACATAATGTCCCGTACCCGGGCTGAACGCACTTGTGCCAGGGTCATCTATCGCTGAAACCTCGGCGGTACCTCGAATGGGTACATTTGGGGTGGAGTACACGGTTGAGAGAAGCGTTCTGCGGAACGATGACTGCTTCGGCAAAATAGCGCCGGTGTTGACGCAGGTTGATGTTGGAGGCTGACGCAGAAGGCAGAACGAAGACGTAGGGATTAAGAG
>JAIKVB010000220.1:0-35283 GCA_024679045.1 Phytophthora brassicae | reverse complement strand
TTAAGACTCTAAGAGTCGCTAAGCCTTCCTCTACGCTAAAGTCTACGGCAGCCCCGCTGCAGTGTCCATCCCGTCATCTCTCTGTAGGTCTATGGCCGCTGATTTCGCCACGTTCAGCTGCAGCCCTGAAGCCGCCGAAAACCTCGCCACCGCCTTTATAGCCACTGTCGGCAAAGCACTAGACGCGATATAAATCGCAGTATCGTCTGCGTAGCCTGCCACTCGTAGAAGATATTCTCCCACGTTGCTGCAAAGCTTAATACCCTGTAGCCTCCCATCCGTCTCAACCTCGTCGTATAACAAATCCACTGCTAGGATAAAGAGTAAAGGCGCCAGCGGACAGCCTTGGCGTATCCCCCGCGTCACGTTTACCTTATTAGATAGCGCCCCGTTCGCCATAAATTGGACAGTTGTGCCAGCATGGATCGCTCTCATCATGCGGCAAAACTTCGGCGGTAGGCCTTTCGCCTCCAGTACTGCAAACAGAAAATTACGGTCCAAAGTGTCATAGGCTTTGGCAAAGTCTAATAGAAGCACCTGCGCCTTCGTTAGTCCCTTCCCTCTCCTGCAGGCTTCCTTTGCGGCTTCAAACAAATCTATTGCCTGATGAATTGTTCGATTTGGTACGAAACCAAACTGCGTGATGTGTACCAAATCCGTGATGTGTTCGCGCACCCGCCAGGCCAAGATCCTTGTAAAAAATTTGTAGTCTCCATTCAGAAGCGCGATAGGTCGGTATTGCAACGGGTTGCTCCGATCTCCACCTTTGCTGATACTAAATATGTACGCCTCAACGAAGCTGGACGGTGTGTGTCCTTCACTGAGGCAGTCGTTGAATAGGCGAGTCAGAATAGGTACCAAGTCCTGCCTATGGTCCCTGTACCATTCATTGCTGAGTTCATCCGTCCCGCATGCCTTCCCCACTTTGCTTTTGTTAATTGCTGCTTCCACCTCGGATCTGCGTCGATCGAGTCTAGCTCTCCTTTTTCCATTTTGGGCTGAATTGCGCAATGTAGGCCTCAATATTAGCTCGTTCCGTACTTTCTCCGTTGAAAATGTCGCTCCACGTATCAGCGAGGATATTGGGCTTGTCATGCAACGCTCTTTTCGGTTTGTTCTCTCCAGCCACCAAGGTCGGTATGATGTTATCGCCGAATTTCGTGCATATTCTGTTAAAGAACTGCTTGGTTGTTTTGATCGAACCCCAATCATTGCGTGCGACTAGCACTCGTCGTTTGGTTGCTCTCCTCTCCTGTTGTAACTGTTGCAGCGCTGCTTCCGTATCCACCCTTGTGGCTTTGCTGGTTTCAGCCCCGTAATCTAACTTGTTCAGCTTTTGCTTGAGTCTCAGGATGCGTTGTCTGTATCCCCTGTTCATACGTTGCCGCGCAGCTTTTTTCAGCGTGAGCATCTCGACTTTGATCTCTCTTTTGAAGGTCTCCCAGATCGAAGCTGTGGTCCCCGCTGTTGCGTTTTGCATCTGCACCTGAAGCACTGCAATTTTCGCCGCTAGCATGTCATGCATTGCCGACGCTACGTAGGCCGGCGGTGGATAGAGCTTGGGTCTCTTCTTTAGACGGACTGCTCCTTCTGGTGAATGTAGTTCCAGCAACACCATTCGGTGATCTGAGTGACATAGTGATTCTTCTGTCACCGATCCCCGCACTAGTCTCCGCGCTGAGGCTCCTACGTAGAACTTGTCGAGCCGAGATGTTCCAACCTGTCCACTTTCTGCTGTATGCAAATGGGTGTGGTTGTTGCGCATGTATTTGCGCACCTCCTGCCTCCCTTTGGAATCTGGTAAGTTGTAATAGCCTACGTCCACCATCCCATGTTGCTCCACGAAGTGCTTGAGTTCAGTCGCCCCGCTGTCTTCCCGCGTCCCACCTCCTGTCCTGTCCAGATCGCGATTTAACACGCAGTTGAAATCCCCCCCCCGCAGATCAACGTGAATTCGGCAGGAAAATGTATGCGCTGCAGCGCTTTCAGAAATAAAATCCTTACATTGCTGTTCGATGGCACGTACACGTTCACAAACAGAAATGTTGCCCTCCAATGTCGCCTGTCACCATAATCAGATGTTCACTCCAGAGTTGTACACCCCACTTAGTCAAATTCTTCTGTCGCCTGTCACCATAATCAGATGTTCACTCCAGAGTTGTACACCCCACTTAGTCAAATTCTTCACCGCCCCGTACGGATTGCCCAAAATGGCAACCCCACCTCGTCTTTCCCTTCCTGAACTCCAAAAGGAGAACTTTTCTGCCTCAGTATGCTTGAAGCCCCAGATCGCCGCATGCTGAGCCTTGGCTGTTGCGTGTTCGCTTGCGAAGAGGTGCGTTTCTTGCAAAAAGACTAAGTCGCGCTGGCCGCGCTCGTGTAACTCCTTAATGCCTTGTATCTTGACACTTAGGTTGCCCAGCTGCGACGCCAGACCTCGCACATTCATCGTTGTAAGTCCAATCGTCCTATCCAGCTTGTGCTGTCGTAGAGTCCCTAATGACTCTCTTTCTCTCCTTTACCTTCGTCTCCGCTGCACCAGTCGCTCCTGCCTCCGATATGCTGCTCTGGTGTTGCTCTGATGCATCTCCTCTTCAACTCTGTTAAAAAAACTATTTGTTGTCGTTTGAGTATGTCTTCTTAACCGCTCCTGCGAGCTCTCCACCTCGCTCCCCGTATTACTCTCTTTTCAAAAGCGAGATTTTGTGCTTCTCCTGCCTATCCGTCGTATCCTGAGTTGGCACCAGGTTCGTCTCCTTTCTGCTGCTTGCGCTGGTCTCCTCCTTAATCACGCCGCGTTCGTCGTGATTCTGTACCTTCTGGGCAGCCTCGGTCTCTGCTAGAGTCACAGTTGCTTCCCTTGTGGCCACTTGGTCCAGGTGGTCCCTGATGGAAAGTCCCTTGTCCTTGGCGTCGTTGGGTGTCACCTCGCTCGTCTCTTCCCGTGCCGTTGCAGCTTTACTGATGCGAGAGGGACTGCTT
This sequence comes from Phytophthora brassicae, assembly GCA_024679045.1. NCBI lineage: Eukaryota > Oomycota > Peronosporomycetes > Peronosporales > Peronosporaceae > Phytophthora > Phytophthora brassicae. Next base: position 32,301 of record JAIKVB010000220.1, on the reverse strand, counting down.
CCTCGTCTCGTTGCGTGTCAGCGTGAGGCATCAGCTGCTTATTGTCACTTGTCGCCAGCTCCATTTGTGACTGCTCAGCAGCTGCCGATAGCTCCGCTCTGCTGGCACTTGCCTCTTTGCGGATGCTCTTGAGAGCCTGTTTCGCTGCTTCGGTCGTGGCTGCCACGTCGTAGGGTACTGCGTCTAGTACATTACCGCCGTACTTGCATCTGATTTCATTTCTCAGCGTCACCATTTCCGTCTGGTTGGCGGCGTAGGAGTCGTAGCGATCCTTGTCGTACGTGATCGCTTGGAAATGATTGCCCGAGTCCAACCACCTGAGTATCAACACTGGTGGTAGTATCCCTCCAGCTATGAGCTCCTGTAGCAATTCCAAAGCTGTGCTGGTTGGCAAGCAAGCCACTGTTCCAGTCTCGTAAGTATCTCCATTCGGAAGCACAGTGTCCGCATAAGCGTACACCTGGATTCTGGTGGGCCCCTCCTCGGACACATCCAATACATACACCGGTTCTCTGGCGTATATGGCCATCGCCTTGAGGTGTGCCGGGCGCACCCAAAAGTGCATTGGCACTTGGGTCCGTACTGACTGTTTACGTTGCTCATCATAATGATTTGCCAACATCGCCAATATCTCCGCGTCAGTCGACGATTTCATGATGTTACATCCACTCACCACAGCTTCGTCCCGGAATGTTCTGCTGCTGTGAAGTAGAGCTTCCTCTGGCAGATTCGCCAATAGACTGTTGAGTACCTGTCTTTTGAGCTTGTTCACCTTATCCGCTACCTCCTTCGCAGGTTCCTTGAGTCCTTCGTTCACGTTGTGGAAACTCGCATGAAGTGCGATCCATCCACACTGTCCATTAGCAGCGACATCCACTATCGTCCCCCCTAGGGCTGCCACTATAGTATCAAGATCAGTTCCTTTGTCAGGATCCGGCTTGGTCTTTGTCAAAACAAATCCGTACTCGTCGAGCAATTTGCTTTGTTCGTCCGCGGTCCTTGAGTCAACTGTACACTTGTCAGCTTTGGCACTTGCGTCCCCCTCCTTCGCGTTCTTCTGCGTCAGGAATTGGTGCATGAATTGTTGTGCACCTCCTCCTTTCTTTGCTTCGCGTTTCTTGAGCGTTTTGGTCGGTGAACGAGAGCTCCTTGCTTTTGTCTTCTTGCCGTCGTCAGTCTGACTCGCTTTGAGCTGCTGTGCGCCTCCTCCCTTCGTTGCCTCACTTTTTTTGGGCTTCTTGGTAGGTGAGCGTGAGCGATGCGCCTCCGCTTTCTTGCCGTCGTCTGTCGTACTTCCACAGTTGTGCGCTGTTCCAGTCTCCTCCTCATCAGCGACTCCCAGTCTTTAGGAACCTTCCGCTTAGGCGAGCCGGATGGCTTCCGGCCTTCGTGCGCGTGAACCGTCCTTCGGTTAGTTCTACCAGCAATGGCCTCCATGGGCGTCTCGGCGGTTGACCTTCCTCTCTGTTCGATGAGAGGGTCTACTGACATCGACTGCTCTGCGGTACTTCTGCATTCGTCCATCCCATCATCGGCTCCGAAATCCGACTCCTCGCCATCTGCATCGACTTCCTGCCTCTCCGCCTCCTCCATGTCCACGTGAGTCTCCATTTCTACATTATCGTCCTGCTGTCCACTGTTGTGCATTGTGTCCGCTGCCCATTGTTGCGAACACATCTCACTGTCGTCTCTTTGTAGATGTGCTTCCGTTGGTGCATCGGTTTGTAGCTGACTCCGTCGTACCTCGACTCTACTCGCCTCTCTAACCGTCTTGTGAGCTGCCCATTCAGTTGGTAACTTGGGAATGTCATATGTTTCTGCTGCTCTATCCCTCGACTTTCCGGTCTCAGCGGGAGCCCCACCGGTTAGTTTTGTTCGCCCCTCTTGACTTACTTCGGTATGCGTTTTAGCCCCAATAAAGCTGAGCATCTGCTCCAGTGAAGTCGGATAGTCTTGCGGAAGTTGTGGTCCTTTGGTCCTTCCTTGACGTGAAGGCAGTCCTGCGTCAATCAGTCTCGTGCGATTCTTTCGTACGCTTTCCACGTCCGTTGACTTCACTTTGCACAGCCTCGCCGTGTGAAGCGGAGATAAGCAATGACCACATGGCCTGCTAAGATGCACTGTATGGTGCCAAATCGCAATTTCAGCCTCCGCCGCTTTGATGAGCACCAAGTTCTGCAATTTTTTGGGACATCCTTCAGCCTTGACCTTAACCAGCCACGGCCTGTCGTTTAGGCCCGCTCCCTCCGTTTCAGGGTGGAGCATTTCCGTCACTTCGATATCAACTTTGGTTGTCAGGATCCAGTGCAGGTCCGTAGACGTCACTGTGCCCCTTTTAACCTCAACTGTTTTTGGTTGTCAGGATCCAGTGCAGGTCCGTAGACGTCACTGTGCCCCTTTTAACCTCAACTGTCAACCCGTAGTGGTCCAGGTCCACTAGCTCATGAGTCTCTTTGGCTGCCTGTTTCTGGCTGACGTAGTCGATCAGTGACAGCAGCTTCGTGGCTAACGGTAGTCTCCAATTCACCCAACTTTGCGCAATCGTCTTACCTTTTCAGCAGCTTCGTGGCTAACGGTAGTCTCCAATTCACCCAACTTTGCGCAATCGTCTTACCTTTGAAGGTGACTTTTACTAACCGCGACTCCATGTCGAGCGTGATTCTGGAGATAGTGTCCTTGAACTCTTGGACTTCCATCTTGTGTTGCTGCGCAGCTGCTGCACCCGGGTAGATTAGTGCTAGCAGAGCATGGCGTGATAAGTTCTCCCCAAAGCGTTGCCCCGGTGCCAACCGAGCGTAGAGCGGGTATTCAATGCCCAGCATGTAATCTGTGAATCTTGCAAGTTCTCCTGCATCCATTGACTGCACTAAAAAGTGCGGTGAGTACGGCACTTCAATCTCCTGATTAACGATCATCCTCAGAGCTGCGTCTTCGTCGAGTGTCCTCGCCCGCAGCTTCGTCAGCGTCTTGGCTGGTCTTAGACATAGCTCGCGCATCCGCATCTGCTCTTCGGTGAGTTCACTTGCTCCCCGTCTACTGAGCCCTTTATTTACCGCACCAATGTACGCTCTGCCGTTGGCCTCCTCCGTAGTTGGTTGTTCTTGCCTGGATGGCTCCACGAAGTGTAGTACCCTCAGGCGATTTTCAAGCTCACTTAACGTCAGTTTCTGTACCGTGATCCAATCAGCCATGAGCTCCGCAAACCGTCTCGCGTGCACTGCGTTCTTCAGGTCCCATGTGCTCTCTATTTCCGCATAGCGCTTCATCAGCTCCGTTGGTAGTTCGTCTGTCCAAGACTCCCGGAGTACTTCATCTCCTTCCCACTCTCTCGTCAACTTTGGTAGGCTCGCTAAGTACACCTGGAATCGCTTTTCCTTGCCTTCTTGCGCCACTCGTTCAGCCGTTTGCATAATGTACTCTGGTGGGGCATTGGTGTAGATGTAGGAGCGAAGTTGCGCATAAGCAGCATCCTTCTCTCCTGCTCCTCCCTTGTAATTCCCCCTCCACTTGCCTTGGCTCTGTCCTATGGGCTGTTGCCTCCTTGTCGCTTCCTCGGTGAGCCGCTACTCCCTCTGGCATCAACGCTTCGTTGTTGCCTCTCGGTCGCTCGTGGCGATGTACGCTTCCCCACTGGCCCTCTGCGCTCCTGGCGTTCTGCATTCTCCTGTCCGTTCTTCTCTTTAGAGGACATGGCTGCTGCCTTCTTTCCTTGCGCTGTCACCTTTGTCGCCATTCCTTGGTCGTGCTCTGCCTCCTCTCGTGCGCTGCTTTCTTCTAGGTTTTCGCGTCCCTTCCGCAATAGACTGTATTTCAGTATACGGGGGGGGGTTTCACTTGGGCCTTCCAGGTACCCTTCCCCCGATGCTGCGCCTGCGTCTTCTCTCTGTTCTTCGTAGGTGGTTATCCCTCGAAGAGTCGTGCTTGCTCGCCAGCAAGTTTGGAAGTGTGAAGAAAGAAGGTTCCTATGAAAAACATTACTGTATAAACCCAGGTCACAAAGTAAACCGACTGCACACACTGTGTAGAAACTGTAAGTTCAGATCATTCTGTCCTAAATAATCTCTCCCTTAGATGATATCCTGCTATATCTGATATGGATGGTGTCCACCGACTCGGTTCCCAGTCAAATGTATACAATACCTTGATATCCCTGTCTACTGCTATAGTTGATACCAAAATGGGTCAAACTTGATACTTAAAATGGGGTGAAATAAAGTGTAAGGGCCACAAAACGAGCATCAAGACGTGTTTTGCATAAATAATCTAAGAGTGGCGCGGATTCCTTTTGCTTTAGTCTCATGTGGCTCGGACCCGAGCGCGAAGATTTATCATCGGTCCAAGCAATATTTCTATAACGGTCGAAACCCACCTAATATAATATGCTTAATCGAGGTTTTCTACTCAACTAATTGAGTATACTGCTATACATGATATAAACTGAAACAACGACAACTATTAGTTAGAACAGGATCATCTGTACAACCAATCCCCGGCCTGCTAACTGGCCGCCACCTTCAAGTGATCTGCGAGAAAAATAACAGAAGATGGTACCTACTGGCATTAGGGCTCCGCCTTGTTGGCAGGTACTCAGCAGTGTACAAGCTATCATAGCCTTTTGAAGATATGCTACGTAGTATTGACTGGCACTTCATAGCTACAGTGCTGTAGTTCGTCATGAGCCGAGGCTATCGCATGCGTATCGGCATAATCTATTATATTAGAATATGAGAAGTGGCATCGAACGCTCGTTACATATTATGATGCCAGTGCCAGCTCTCATGGATTAACGTTCCCGTTAGCTCAAAAACAAGACAAACTTGCCTTCTATTTATTATAGACCAGGACTTCTCCACGCCTTGATAAAGATGATATCCCATCTAGAATGTCGTTCACAAGTAGGGCAAAGATCCTTCCACTTCCAACCTTACCGAGTTTACCGTACGTACCAGCGTTTGTCACTGGGAATTGGCGGTACTCCCCCCTCTCCCACACGTGACATCCAACACGCGCATTTCGATTGGTTGGGCAAAGGGGGCTCTTTTTTATACCTGGTTGCGGTGAATCAGCGCCGCTGATACGCAGCCATTCGCCAACCAAGACCCGAAGCGAGACTTAAACTGCGATGGTGGATGCTCCGCACAGTATGCACGTGCTGCTGGGCTCCATGTCCTTCTTCGCGCTTGTATTCCACGTCGCAAACCGACTCTCGGACCGCTACGTGAAAGTCTTCCGGGACTTTTCCATCCCAGAGCAGGGCGACTGGTGCTCTCGGTATGTCGCAACTAAAAACCCTATTGTCAATTTCTAAACACGTTTCTAACAAAGTTGTGCAGAGTGAACTCGACAATTCACGCGTTCGTGATCGTCACGGGAATGAGTTACAGCTTCGTACAGCAGCAATGGGACGAGGACCTTCTACCACTTAAAGAGGAGCCCATGTACTTGGCCTCGTCCCTCTTCTCCTTCTGTACGTTGTGTAAAGTGTAGCCAGCCATGTGGGGTTTATAAGCTAGAGGAGCCCATGTACTTGGCCTCGTCCCTCTTCTCCTTCTGTACGTTGTGTAAAGTGTAGCCATGTGGGGTTTATAAGCCAATGGTTTTTGTTTCTATTTGTGCAGCTTGTGGCTACTTTCTCTTCGACTTGTTCGTGCTGGTACTATGGCAAGTGCCGATGTGGAGAGTCTTTGTCGCCCACCACATTGTGGCAGTGTACGTCTTCTGCAAACTGCTGTAGTTTTAGAGACTTGGGCTAATTTGTGTTTGTTTTCATGATGCAGACTGCCTTACTTAATCTACACAATGCACGCAGGTTGCGGGATGGACTTGTACCTGCTGCAGCTCTTTCTCATGGTGGAGCTCGCGGTTATCCCGCTTAACGTCACTACATTTATGGAGCAACTTGGCTACGGCCAGACCAAATTGCACGAGTTCTTCTTCTACGCAACGTATCTCTTCTGGTTCGTGGCGCGTGTGATGCTGCCCATTTACAACGTCTACGTGCTGTGGGCCAAGGTCATCCCTAATGCTGGAGCGGCACCACTATGCACAGTTCCAGCGGCGTTCTGCGGTCATATCATATGCGCCTTCTGCGTGGGGGTGTTTGTGTTTGTCTGGACGCCTGACGTGCTGGCCAAGTGGCGGGCGCCCGTGCTGCAAATGGAAGAGTATCCAGACTATAAACTGACGATGCGTCAGTCTATGACTCCGCGCTCGAATCCGATCAGTACGCCGTCTGACGACAACGAAAAGTGGGGTACCAACTACGGTACTGCTTCGAGAAGCACACGGGAGTCCCAGTGGGCTTCCTCCAAGTCGGTCGTGTAACTTAGCAGACGTACCCGTGTTGCATGCATAGAACATGCAACATGCTCGTCCTCCTATCGGTCGGTGGAGGTTACAAGCTCTAGTGATAATAGTCCTCAGTGAAAAGTATTTGTAATTTTATGGACGTAAGCTTGAGTTCCTCCTGCAGACAAAAGTGTGTTTCTGTTCAACTCAAATGCGTCGGTGTGTCTTTGCTTGTTACTATTGCATTTACATTCAATATTCTCCATTGTCAATTGACGCTGAATTAACAGGCAAATACTGAGTCAGTATATGTATTACTGACTGAATCACTCGACCGTTTTGATCTTCTTCGCCTGGATGATCGTCTTTTTTGGCAGGACAATGAACGAGGCGCTTGCAATGATGATAGCAGCACCAGTCACGCTGTAAGTACTAACGTCTTCACCGAGCAATAAAATATCCCAAATGAGTACGAATACGACGTCGAGGTAGCGCATGACGCTGGCAATACCAGCCTTGGACTGCTGGAAACCCATTGTCAGAAATATCTGCCCCACAAACGCAAAGAGTCCACTTCCGAACAGCGCGAGCGTCAGACTGGTGCTCGTGGGCAGGATAAAGCTCTATTCATCAGGTAACACAGTTAAAGTCAGACATACAAGAAACCTACCACAAGAACAGCGATACATTTTCAAGACAACGCACCACCTCGAAGTACCAGATCGTTAAAAGCGCGTAAAACAGTCCGAACAGCAAAAAATAGTGGTTGATGACCACAAAATTCAACTCACGTAGCTGACGCATCGTAATGTACGACGCTGCTTGCATGACAGACCCTCCCACAGCACAAACAATCGCAAGTGGCGGCACTTCCTCACGCTCTTTGTCCAGAGCGAAGAGAAATGCCGGTCTTGTCACGAACATCACGCCCACAAACGAGATGAGGCAGCTGACGAAGTCCCAGCGCTCGATGGCTTCACCCAGCACCAACGCACTCTACAGCAGTCAGATTATTAGACCATTAAACCTCAATGAATAACCCTTCGATTGCAAAAGTTACCAGCATGAAGGTGAAAATTGGGCTCAAGAAGATGATAGTCACTGCGTCTGTGAGCACCATTTGGGCCATTGCGTAGAACTGGATGCTGATCCCAAAAGTACCGAAGAAGCACCTCCAAAACAGCATTTTGCGATGTTTTGGCGCTACTTTGAGCTTCTCGCCTCTGTTGTTGACTAGCACGAGATTGAGCAGCCAGGCCACAGACGAGCGCCATAGAACCGTCTCGTGCGACGTCACTTGGCCACTTGCGAACTTGACGCACACGCGCATGAGGCTTAAATTGAAGGCTGCAATTGCAATGTAGCCAAGTGCGAGTGTCTGGGGTGAGCGCCAGCGCCCCTGGATCCCGTACTCGGTGGCGGAGACTTTGACGAACGATGGACTCGTCTCAGGAAGGTTTGACGTCTCGTTGGCGATTTCCTCGTCGTCTTCTGCAACTTGCACCCGTACAAATGGCCCGATAGAGCTTGCAGACGGCACTTCACTGCGAACTGGAGCGACCATGATGGTGAGTGCAGCTCGAAGAGGATGAATGTGCCGCTAGCTTCATTGACACGTTTTGTACCAAGACACACCGCTGAACTTTTCAACTGTTTACACCGATAGATATCTTTAAGATAATATTTACTATCTTAGATACTTCAAAGTAAAAGAATACTGGACACCAATTTTTATCTGCTTTTTGATTATTTATTGGTAAAGTTAATAAATCTGTGGTTAGGCACGCGCGGTAATGTTTTTAACAATAAAATATGTAGACTTACATCCAAGTTGAAGACATGTAGTTTTGGTGACAGCTTGTGCAGGTCACTTACGCCAGTCCAAACGCGATGTTATGAGGGCGCATGAGAACCACCAAGTTGATTGAATTGTTAGGAGGTAGTCGAAGACGAATATGACGGAGTCGTTGTCGGTAAGTGGCAATGAAATTTTTTTGGACGGTCTAGCAATCGAAGTTTGAATGTCTCGAGCACTCTACTGTATTTTTGCTCCCGATCCTCTAAGTGTGTCCTATTTAGAGTAGAGCGCATGTGTAGTGCCAATCGAAGTTTGAATGTCTCGAGCACTCTACTGTATTTTTGCTCCCGATCCTCTAAGTGTGTCATATTTCGAGTAAAGCGCATGTGTAGTGATGTCGCTGTATTTGAGGCGATAATGATAACTCTAATCTGTATTGTATAATTGATCTGATCAGAGAATGACCCACTCTCCTTTTCGATCGTGTTCGCTCCACACTTGTTTCATTTAGGAGTAAATAAATTCAGCTTCAGCATACATCTAATAAAGATTGTACCATGGCTCTGCAACGCGACACGTTGCTCGCTGTCATTGTATCAATATCACTTTTTGTTGGTGTCTCGGGTTACCATAGACGCTAAAATGAATGAAAACGGTCAATTAAACCTTCCCAAGGAGCTTCATCTCATCGAAATGATTGGAAGTACAGTTTGGAAGTACAGCCTGAAAATAGGTTGTCGATGAACAAGGATCGCTGACGCAACTGGGCTATCTCAAGCTATTCTTGCCACAATTTTATCTTCGATTGACTAACGAAGATCATTTGCAGATTTTCAGAGTCGAACAACAACAACGTTTAAGGTCAGATGGCTCCAACAGATACGAATAGATCTGCGGTAGTAAAACCACTTCCACCTGATGCCCCCCGCAACACCCCCGAATTGAAAACGAAATTTGCTGAGAACGTTGAAAATGACGATCAACCACTGTTAAAGGGATCCAACTCTGATGCATTGAAGAGCGAAGAGGAAATCGTCGTGAAAAGTGTTGACGTTGCTACGTGGAGTATGAAACGAGCTCGAGGACTCGGATTCATAGTCTTTGCCGGGGCAAACTTTAGCATCGCCTCGATTTGTATCAAGTATGCAAGTCATCGAGTAACATCTCACGAAACAGTTTTCTGGCGGATGATTGTTGCATTCGTCCTGAACTACGTTAGTCGCTGCTTCACCTCGTTTCAAAAGATTAACTTGCTGACGTATTGTATCTTGCTAAATGAAACAGATCTGGCTTCGCTACAAGAAACGGGAACTGTTTGTCGAGCCAAAATATCGTGGACTTTTGCTTTTACGTTGCATTGTGGGGACGTTCAGCGTAAACATTCAATTTTATGCTATGTCAAAGATGGTTTTGACAGACGCTGTAGTGTTAATTCTCACTTCACCAATTTTCACCTTCTTCATGGTAAGTATTCAACTAGTAGTTGTTTTCATCAGTTTTTCGTACTTCACGAAGCATTTAATAATCGTAGTATTTGGGTATTTCTAGGGTGCTGTGGTTCTAGGAGAGCGGATCAATCGAGTTGATTTATTGGCTGGAATTACGTCGTTTCTGGGCGTCATGTTCGTGACGAGGCCTGCCTTTCTGTTTCCAACCGATACTGTAACTCATCAAGCTCCAAGACTAGCCATTTACTGTGCAATGGGTGGTTCATTCCTCTCAGCGGTGGTTTACATCCTCTTACGCCGACTGACGAAAGTGCACCACCTGGTCACCATTCACTACTTTTTCGTGTTTGGGTCGTGCTCATCTATCATGACGCTTTTAATCATGGGCGTGGTACGATACCCAAGCAGCAAAACTTGGTCTTGTCATGATGACTAATTTTTTGTGTTATATGTTTCACATACAGTCACTCAACATTCCACTTGAAGTGAAGTTCATCTTCGCCATCTTTGGCAGTGGCTTTTTCTCCTTTATTGGTCAAGTCTTTCTGACCATGGGATTCCAGCAAGAGAAAGCAGGAATCGCCTCTGTCATGCGGTACTTTGACGTGGTTTTCGTAGTGGTCATGGATGTTTTCATTTTAGGTGAGAATGTGAATGTCCTCAGCCTTGTCGGTGCTGCGATCATCATGGCTGGAGTTTTAATGATCGTCCTACGCCGAGCTCGCGAAAAAGAGTAGGGATGAAAAAAACAATTTTCTTTTCTTTAGGTTTTACTCTAGTAAATGCTCAGATTTTTTTTAGTTTCGCCTAAAATTAAAATATCCTAGAATAACTTACTTATACTTGAAGTAAACAATGGACAGTACTAACTTGAGTGATTCGAGTATGTGACTTGTGACGGCGAGTGGCTCTTCAGGTGGATCTTTTTCAATTCAAGCGTTCAGATCCAATTTTCGCTGCTTCACAAGAAGTTATGAGCTGGAAGAAGATCGAATATAAAGGCAACGACAGTGTAGACCGCCTACAGGGACTTCAGACACTTTGCACTTCATCCGAGTCCAAACTCGATGGGATTTTAATCATTGGGGGCGTGGATAGTTTTCACTCGCAGGCGTCTCAAGCTGCTCTTAAGTATCTTTTTCTCGGCAGCTCGGGCCAGGAACTTCTTGGTGAACAAGTTATTTCTCACGAACATGAATGGCTCGAAGACGTCATTCTCCTCATTGGTCCACAAAGAGTTTCAATCTTCTATTCATCCGAAAGTGAAGCAGCCGTGAAGATTCTGCCTGTCATATCAAAGTGGCGTCATGTGACGGAGTACGTCGTTCATGATAGGATGGAGTTGGATAAGCAAGAAGAACGGAAGATCCGTGCGTTCAAGCAAATGATGACTGGAATTAAGTGTATCGGAGTCCCTTTTGGCCTTGATTTGAACGACACTAACCTGCAAGATACGATGCTTCCGGAAAAATGGCCTCTTTTCCAATCTTACGGGCTGGAAGATGGAGAATCTACAGGAAAAGGCTTTTTCACGATGAATCATCGAGTGGTGAATGTATCTTGGGAGTTAAAGAACGTCATGGCCCAATTGGACGAATTCAGTTCAAAACGAGTTGTTCAAGAGAGTCAGCCGTTCTTGGCGCACCATTTCAATGAATTCTTGATGAAAATGGACCATGCTGAGTCACCAGAAGTTCGGAATTCCAAGTCTGAGACTGATTTGGGTGAAGATTTGTTGAGCTTTTACGAGTTTGGAACCATGCAATACAGTGCTAGAGGACTGAAGACAACTTCGGATAGAGGTAGTCGAGTACTGTTCGGAGTAAGAACGAGCAATTTGACGGAGAAATCGACTTCGACGGCGTTTTTAGCCAACTCGGGGGTTCAAGAAGGTGTTTCTGCGACGCACATGGTGGTGCAAGCTGAAGATCCGTTTACGGGGGTGCGTTTTACTCGCACCTACTTCCTTTCATCGGGTAAAATATGCAAACGAGTAGTTGACGAAGATGCTTTGGTACCATCGACTTTAGAACCAGACGCAGGTACTACAGAAGGAGCCTCAAACACGACAGTTATGATTGAACTGTACGCACTACTACTGGAAGGTTTTAAGGCTGGTGCTGCTGAGTTGATTCGAGAGTGTATGGATCATAAATTTACTGGACTTGATCGCTGTATGGAATCAGCACGGGCTGAAGCCATTCACGCCATATTTGAAATGGACAAGACGCGGTCTCAGTTGTTAGGATCCAGCAAAATCCCAACAAAGTTCATTGATGACCAACTATACCTGAAAGCGGAGATTATGGATGCTAGAGGACAACCAGTTGACTCGCTAAGTGAAGGTTTGTATGTATCTAACACTTCTTCTGTCATTTACTCTATTGATTGTTGACTTTTGTATTGGATGCTACGTTTTCTAGACTGGTGTCTTGTGTATTGCTCAGTGACGCTAGGAAATATCCCCAGCAATGCCAACTCAGCAGCCTCCTTGGGCTCACTTGTTGTCGGAGATACATTTTTGTTCCGTGGTAGCGTATCCGATTACTCTGACAAACGGATTCTCACTATCACAAAGCCATTTGCGTACTTTCGGTCATGGATTCAAGGCGGCGAAGAAGCAGAGGCCGTCAACTTACTGCTGCGTACACTACAGTCTGAATTCATCACCCAAAGTCGCTCCGTCTGTCTCGGGAAAGCTGTGGTACCAGTTGATGCAAACATCGAGGCCAACGCAGTAGAAATGTCTTCTAAAGCAATGATTCTTCTTGACAACGACCTGATGCCTATTATCCACGGGACCTGGCGTATTTTCACTGGTGGTATGGTGTTTACGAGTCCTTATTTCAATCCCATCATCGTTTCCATTGAGCGACACGTCAAGAGCTTGACGATTCTTCCGTCATCATACGAAGAACTGGTGTTGCTCAAGCTGGAGCTAAAGGAAGACAGCAACACTCGTTTAAATCCAGTAAGTTTTAATTTAATTTTAATTTGAGGTAGAAATATCGCTAACAATTCTTTATTTTCTACAGGTTTCAGAGGTTTTACCCTTTTCATTCAATTGTCCCTCACTCTTTATTCCTTTGCTCTCCGGAACACGTTTACAAGATGAAGTATTTCATGCTCTGGAAGAGTGGAAAATCACTGCAAAATCACTAAATATCCGATTTTTTCGGACGAGCGACCTTAGTGAAAAGTTTCAAGGTGATACACCTCGAGACCACGAAATTGCTGACTTTGATGTACCAATTCACGTAAAGTCAACGTGTGAGCTACTGGTACACAAACAACCGTTTATTGGGCAGGATGCTCGCGCTATTGAGGATTTCTTCCGTCAAGATTTTATTCCAAGAGATCCCAATGCAGTAACCACACTTCCAAAGCCAAATACTGAGTACTTGAACCGATTATGCGTTCCAGTTACCGTCATGATTGGAATTCCAGGAAGTGGCGCTCAGGCAATGGCCACTTCAATTTGCAAAATATCTTCCGCTAGTTTCGAGTGGAGTTTAGTTAAAGTCGATCTTCGTGACTTGGATATATCGAAGCAGCAAAAACTGGAAGCAGCCGGGTATTTTATGATTTATGACAGGTTAACTCAAGCGCTTGACCGGATTAAAACGACGACTAAAACGCTGCAACTTCATCCTCGAATCATGCTATGTGTCATTGGATATGTCGACCCAATTATGGTAGCTTGCGCTATTCGACGCGCTGGTAAACAAGCCCCTCTTTTAAGTAAAATCGGTGCAATTATCAACTGTTTAAGCGCGACGAACGTTTATTTACCGGATCCACTAGCAACGCAAGTACCGTTTCCAAAAGTGTTTGATCAAATGATAACCGGGTTTGTGACTCACTCAGTTCTGACAAATAGCGCTGATGTCACTCCTGCTATCCTTCAGCGACTGCGTTTTCATATGGACCAAGTGAATCCGTTTGCTGATGTGATGGTTCTTTCCCACGACGTTTTTGAAGGACCTCTCACTCCATTACTTGCAATTGATCGCTTTGAAAGTGCTTACTACAAACAGTACCGTAATGCTCACTACCATCAATGGGATATTGCTGCACGTGACAATGCAGCTCCAGCGTACACTCGATACGTTGCAGAGTTGGAATCTTCTCTTGCTCCTGTGAGTTTTCGCTTTGAAATTGCTCCCGACATGGACCGAGCCAAGTTCTCGTATCTGATCATCAAGACACTCACACCTTTCGCTGCACTCACGAAGTCAATGGACCGAGTTTATCCTGTGGAGAGCAACAAGACGAAAGGAATTCGTATCGCTCAAGCACTTGCAGCGGAAAAAGTTCAAGATACACAGAAGTCGGGATTTTCTGCTGCTATTTCGTGTGCTGAAGGTGTTTTCGCCAAAGAACAATTGCTTTCATGTTGGTGTATTGAAGGACGAGTTTGTTTTACAGATGAACCTGGGTGTGTGTACGAGTACCGTTCGACAGGTACTTTATCTCGCTTGTGGCCTGCATCAGATCATTCAACTCGATCGATGGAGATGAAATTCACGGGTCTAGGACTGAACGCAGAGAAACTACGAGCGCTTCTTCTCAATTGTTATCCTCATTCGGAAGCCTCGCCTAACCAAATCCAATCTAAAGCTACTATCAGTCTCGAGGAGAAACGCGAAATTCAACGGCAGCATGTACGTCAATCTGTGTTTCAAGTCTTGATACTTTGATGATATTAATTGAGTTTTTTGTATTGTAGGCGATGGACCCATTACCTGAAGGCTATTTGTTTGATGGCACAAACTATGTTGATTTCTTCGGAGGCCGCTATGAATTCCATCCCTGTATTGCCCAATTCATTGACGAGTATGTCACTGCTGCGAACGATGATCGAAAGGCGACGAACATGAAGGCATCACAAGAACGAGAGTCTCAGCTAGCGTTTGTCATCCAGCTAACGTAGAGTACTGTCGACTCTATTTTGTTCTTTAAAAATCAGCAAAATACTTGGCATTTTCTTCTGGATCGATACTTTCTGCGCTGGACAAGCTTTCATTTCTAGGTACGGAGTTACGAACGCGTAGTGCATTGTAGTCAGCGATAGGATCGTAAGGCACAACGACTGAAGAATCTTTCACTCTGAGAGTTTCCCAGTCTATATCATGAAACCAGGCATGCTGCATTACCTGAAGAATTTATTCAACCAGAAAGTTAGCACACGTATCGATGGGGTTGAAGTCGTAACCATCTCAACATTTGTACCTCAGCCACTCCACGTCTTCCTAGCCGCTCGTGGGGATTTGTACGAAGTAAACGACTAAAATTTAGGCATTTGGTTTTGTTAGAGCCCCACTACACCAAGTAACATCACCAGTCTGAAAACTCACCTTATCAGCAACTGTAGATCAACACTTAGATCTAGCACTTGCTCGTGCGTACTTCCATCTTTCTCTTGGAATATGGAGCTAGCAATGCGCTTAATCCGTGCAAAGTATTCAGTCATAGTGCTATCCGATGGACATTGATACTCCCAAGGCGGTTGGCCAGCTACCATTTCATAAATCACAACACCAAGGCTCCTACAAAAAAAATCAATACCGTCTGCATAACATGGACACAGGAAGCTTAACATACCACCAATCAATAGCAGTTCCATACGGCTCTCGATGAAACATCTCCGGTGCCATAATGTAGTGCGTCCCGCATACGGACTGTGTACGATCTAGTGATTCTCCACCCTCAGACGTCTTTTTGGCCAATCCAAAGTCGATCACCTTCACAAAGCCATCCGGCCCCACCAGTATATTTCCGCTCTTTAGATCGCGATGGATAAACCCTGCAGCATGTAGATCTCCGATTGCCAGCACAAGTTGAGCCGCAAAAAACTTGGTAACACTTTCCGGGAACTTCCCTGAATTCTGATACTTCCACACACACTCGTACAACGCTCGTCCCTCAATGAACTCCTGCATCAAAGCGACTTCCTCCGTTGTCTCGAAGGTTTCAAAACCTCGACACAAGAACGGACTCGCGACGTGTTGCAAAATAAACGTCTCGGCTTCCAGTCGAAGTTTCTGTTGCTCGGAGGCGATTTTGGATCTCGGAATATTCTTCAAAGCTGCAACACAACCATAACCCGATTGTTAGCCACATTATTATTGGGAGAAAACACGTTTCAATAGCATTGTAACCATAGAATTCTGGCGAATTTAGCCGACGGATGAGGTACACACTACAAAATAACGTGGCATTAGTTCAACAAATCTCATACAAAAATGCATGTAGCTTATAACTGAGAATTAAAAGCTCAGAAATACAGTATTGGAAGAATCTTTGCTTGTTTATGGGCGTTTTTACCTTGCGAAGCCTCCGCGGCCCAAGAGCTGAAGCTGCTCCAAGTCGTCCATTGCTGGAAGATCGAAATGTTTCTAAAAGTAGTTTTTATAATTGTAGCCAATCAATTCATTTCATTTTCTAAAGAAACAAAGAGAAAATGGCAGCTATGCGAGGAAGAATGCGAAAGGAGATTGCGATGCTGGAAAGCGACCCGCCTTTTGGTGCGCTGCTACTTTGGACTAGTCAGATGTGACAGACTCTTGTGCATGTACTGATCTAATATTTGCGCTTTTACTGAAAAAATTGCGCTCTGCAGGTGTAAGTGCGTGGCCTAAAGACGACAAAATCGTCGCCATTTGGTGCGCTGCTACTTTGGACTAGTCAGATGTGACAGACTCTTGTGCAGCTACTGATCTAATATTTGCGCTTGTACTGAAAAAATTGCGCTCTGCAGGTGTAAGTGCGTGGCCTAAAGACGACAAAATCGACCAACTCGAAGCTCGTGCGTCTATTTTTATCATTTCGTAATTTATTTATAATCTATAGATTATTCTTAACAGTCTGGTTTCTTTTAGAAATTATTGGTCCGGATGGGTCTCCGTACGAGAAGGGTGTGTTTCTATTGGAGATCGAAGTCCCGGAGCGGTTGGTTAATGGACCTTTACGTGATAACATAATAGTAGTGGAGGCTAAGCTTGGTCTAATGATTCAGGTACCCTTTTGAGCCACCAAAAGTGCGCTTTATCACGCCTATTTACCACCCAAACATCGATGATGGAGGACGAATCTGCCTCGACACACTCAAGATGCAGCCCAAGGTGGGTTCATCCGTAGATAAATTGTTACTGGAAGCATGACGGTAGTATTGATGTGGGGAATTTATACACATTTAAAGGGATCGTGGTTGCCTTCTGTCAACATCAGCACTCTATTGACGACTATTCGACTGCTGATGGCGGAGCCTAATGCTGACGATGGACTGATGCCGGAAATTGTACGACCTAAAAATTGCATTACGATAACTTTCGGCTCTGACGTAGGATTGTCAATTGATATCTTGATGCAGTCTGATATTTTCAAGCACAATCGAGAGCTTTTTAACCAGAAAGCAGTGGAAATGACTATGCAGCATGCTCGCGCTTCCCAAGCTCACCCAACTAATTCTAACTTGGAGGAACCGAAAGCAGCGCTGCTGGAAGAAAAAGAAAACCTCACTCAAGATACAGTGGATGCAGAGAATATGTCACAACGCAAAGAATCGTTATCCTCAGATGATTCCTTTAGTGACGGCGGTTCTTCCAGTGACGGCGATGATGGAAACTCCGCGAATGAAAACGACAATTCTACTGAAGAAGATCAGCAAGAAAGCCCGCCAACTAAACGGAGACGTCAGGAGTAACGGAGAGCATTAAAATCTTGGATACCATGAAGGAAGTTCAGGAAATGATTTGTACGTGAAAAGACAACAAGTATTTTCAATGGATACACGGATATCACGCCTCGCTTCTGTTTACTAAGTTGTATCTATCGATCTACCGACTCTTCAACAACCGACCTCTTTAACATTACGGTAGTGGCGACGTTGCAGCGGAGAAACGCCCTACACCGCCTGCTGGATGTGGTTTTCCCGCGTGTATCAGTGGAGACGCTGGCAAGCTTTCAAGCACGTGGGGGCGAGGCTTGACGTGTTTTCCACTTTGGCTATGCCTCTAGGCATCATTGTAAAACAAACAAGTAAGGGCAAGGCTCTAAGAAATACTGTAGTACGATTTACAGGTTGCACTACGTACCTTTCCCACTTGTACAAGGTCAGCATTTTCCTTCGGAGTTGGAGTGTAGTCGAGTGGTTGAAGAGTTGCTGGCACTTCTCTCTTCAGCTGCAACGCTTTCTCACTTTTCCATTTGATCGCGGCAGGGCTTGCTGTCATCTTGGCTCTGGTAACGTTGCCTTAGTTGCCACTCTTGAGCTCTTGAGCTTCCCACTTACCTAGATGAGGAGCAGAACGACACATGAATACTACGTCACTTAGTAGCTACCTTATTCCTCCGAAGTCGTAGGCCAAACCCTCCAGTCTTATCAGGATGAGATCGCTCTGGCCACACGCAGCCTAGAATAGTTGGCAAGGTGTTGCCCCCGATCTAGGAAAAAAATCTACGCACTAAAACAAATTTTGCTAAATCATTTTTTTTTGTTGCAAGAACATCAATCTCGTTTTCGATCGCCGTCATGACGTCACCCACTTCAAACACTTTGTGGCTATATCTCAAGCGTCTACATCGTCGGCATTAGTTGTTTAAATTAAATGCTGTTGCAACGGTAAGTGTGTGGCACTTTGCAGTTGGATTTCTTCAGCAACGTTATAATCTCGCCAGTGAGGTCATTCTACCTTTGTTTTTGTGGATATAGCGAGTACAAGGTGGTGAGCCTGTATGACCAATTCACTCAAGTTATGGCGTGTGAAGAAGTTCTGGTAGATACATATTACTACCTACTTTACCAACTCACTACGATCCGACAGGTTGGAAAAAGAATCACATTTGCGCTCTTCCAACCAGTGATGAAACTTGTTTTACGCATTATCAAGTGCCCACCTGCGATGCATTTAACCACCGAGGCCCCAGAAAATGTAATCCTATACGTTGAGGTCTCTAGTGCATCATAGGGTATGCAAAACTGACCGTAACTTAGCCGAACTCCCAGATATCAGCGTCACTGTTCGATATTGAAGATTTTTACGACGGCTGAAGCGCATGAATTATCGGGCTCAACGATGGCTGTGAGGCTCATTATGTAGCAGAGCTTCTACTGTAGAGTTTTATACTTCGAAGTACTACATTACGGAATTTGTAGTCTTGCTACAAACTAAGATGAAGTCGTTGTCCCTCTTATTTATTTCAGTTGTTGCAACTGGGCAGACGTATTTGATTAAACTCACCAATTTTGTCGATTTGGATGTACAGCGGCATACTTGTTCATGATGAACCATCTCCTAACCGTGTTTACAACGCGCAAATGGCGAGCATGAACTCTTATCAGCTTTCACAATACTTTAATCAACTTGGTGCTATCTGTGATGCAGCTACTGTCACTGTGCGATTGAACATGGTACTCTGGTCGATTTAATCACAGACAAAGATTTACTACGTGACAGTACTTTAAAGCAGTATTAATACATCAAACAAGATTCACATGGTTGACTCCATTAACAGCAATGCTACGCTCTGTGTCTTACGAGGATTCAGCAACTAGCAGCTCAGTTCCGGGTCGAAAAGTAGAAAACAGTTTATCCCAAAGTGAAAATCGCTTTGCGAAGTTCCAACGTGGATGTGTATGATGCAAGTCATGATCACGAACACATAAACAGATGTGTGTCAAGTTGTTCAGCAATGGCATCTGTGGGAACGAAAATCCCTTAATGTCCAAACCGGAATGACCGGCTACCTCCACGTACGTTTTGTAAGCGAACAGCAAGTGTAGTTGAAGATCCGAGAACGAGGCACCGAGACTCCACGCCAGACAAAATGGCACTACATTTGTAAGACAGAGGTCGACGCCATCTTGCTCGTATGTCGATAATGCACACGGATGTAGGTGTAAATGATGGTGTTTGTGTACGTTCCGGTAGAGCCATTTGCTGTAGTGGCACATCCAGTGCATCGCGTAGTGAAAAAAGTCAAAAATGACTTCGAAAAGCAGCGACTTGGGGATGAACGAAGCGAAACATTCGAGAAAGTTCCACAAATTCAGTGAGCCGTACGCAGATAGAGTAGTTTGTTGAGCGAACCAGAAGGAGACGCACTCTGTCGGTACTACAAGCCACAGTATCCGGTAGTAGATATCCCTGGTCTGCTTTTCTGTGAGTTGCAACCGCTTCTCTCCATTGATCTGGGACTTTTTGGTCGCAATCCACTCGAACCACTTGATCATCGCCAGAATTCGTAAGAAACTCACGCCGTAAACCACCGCAAAAGACTTCAGCGGATGCTCAACACTTGATACAGCCACGTAGCTGCCTATAGCAACGCTGCAAATGAAAGCATTGATGAATGCGTAGTATTTGCAGCGTCGAGCGACGAACTGGAGCGCAGAGACGCAAGTTCCGAACGATTTCATCGTCTGCTGGACTATTGCGCAGTGGTTGAAATGATAGGCGCACAATCACCGAAGATCAACCAGGTGTGGGTAGCTTCGCCACGTAAACCACGTCATAAACTGAATTTTGACTCAGATAAATACGTGCCATGTATTAATTAATCAGTGTCTCGGCTGCACTATTCGTACTCGCATCATCATAGTGACTGCGAACGTCATTCGTTATGAAAAGCGGTAAAGTTCGAAGGGTCTTGGTTTAAAAAACATGATCTGGGTTTTAGATTACATCTAGATTGGGAAGGTCAAATTTAGGCCAACTTTGGAACAAGGTTTAAATGAAATTTGGAGAGGTTAGGGTTTTGCTTAAGTCGCTGTAATGTACACCAACACCAAGCTCTTTAAGTTCGCTTTTGCATCAATTCTCAGACCAAAATCTGAAAACGCTACAGGGCGGTTCGTATCTGTGTGCTCCAGCACTCTTCCTCACACATCTCACAGCGTCTCCACGGGTTCATCAACCTGTGTATCATCACCTCCGTCGTCTTCTCTCTCTTTTGATACCTAGTTAACCCCTCATCTCCCCATGGACGAGTCGTTACTGTCTGGAAACGACCATCTTGTTGGAGCCGAAGAGGAAGATGAATTGCTCTGGAATGAGCTTAAAGACGACCATCGTGCGCCTCCTTTTGGCTCATCAGCC
Organism: Phytophthora brassicae; assembly: GCA_024679045.1. NCBI lineage: Eukaryota > Oomycota > Peronosporomycetes > Peronosporales > Peronosporaceae > Phytophthora > Phytophthora brassicae. Next base: position 11,668 of record JAIKVB010000220.1, on the reverse strand, counting down.
ACCCAAGACACTGTTCTAGGTGGCCACGCCGGTTCGTCGCCCCATGGATCCGTTCCGCTTCCGTCACTTCGTGTCAATGTCCACCTTCCTGCAATCTCGACGCTCTTCCGTGAGGTGCTCGACACAGCTAAAGCGGCGCTCCCAGGCGCCCAAAGACGCAGCAATGGACACGATAGCATTTCCACCAATGGACGGGTCTCCCCCGTTCCCGACCGCTTTGGAAACGTGGTCAATCTGGACGCGTTCCTCATTACTTTGTACAATTACTACTACCACAAAGGTTTCTGGTGCATTGTAGTAGTGGAGCTTGTGGGTCTCGTCACTGGACTGTTTAGTGTGCTGTTGTCCAGTTTCTTACTTGGCTGCGTACAATGGGGGCCACTACTGGAGTGTCATCGACACCCAGAAAAGGGAGGCTGTTCACAGGAGATGGAGGACTATATCACGTGCAAAGCAGACAATAATGGGCTCTTTGGGCTGATTGGGGCCTTTTATTTCGTCATGTTCTTGGTGTATTGGGTCTCGAGAGCGTTCCAGTTGATTAGCACGCTAAGAGACACGAGAGAGATGGAGGTTTTTTACAAGGAGAGACTTTATATTGATGAACGACAGGTGCAGACTATTGCATGGGATCAAGTAGTAACGAGGGTCTTGGACTTGGTGAATGGAGCGAATGCACCCGTCAACATGAGGCAATTGTCGTCTTACAAGCTGCAAATTGATCCAGCGCTGCTGTCTTCGCCTCACGACTTTGCCAGACGAATCATGCGCCGTGATAACTATTTGATTGCTTTTATGAACCACGCGCTGTTTCAAAGCAAGAATTTGCTGCCGACGTCGCTGCAGTTTCTTTCGACGTCGCACATCATGTGCTCACGGAACTTGGAGGCGAACCTGAACATTTGTCTGCTGGATCAAATGTTCGATGCTGAGCTGAATCTAGCTCCGTCTGTGATTCACAACGTGGAGATGCTCAAGAAGCGCTTCGTGATCGCCGGCGTGCTCAATTTCGTGCTGGCGCCGTTTATTCTACTTTACCGCCTTTCACGCTTCTTCTTTCTAGCGGCGCAAGAGTGGCAAACCAACCACATTCACTATTTAGGCACGCGTCGCTGGTCGTCGTACGCTATCTGGCGATTCCGAGAGTACAATGAGCTTCCTCACGTGCTGGACGCGCGAATGACTCGTTCATACCCGCTGGCAGAACGTTATCTTGGCATGTTCCCGACTGGATCGTTGGCGATTGTTGCTGGGGGTGTTTCTTTCTGTGCGAGTTCGCTTATGGCTGTATTGGTTGTTGTGAGTCTTTTGGAAGAGTCGGTGCTACTAGAGACAACTCTGATGGGGCATGAATTGTTGTGGTACCTGACTGTCTCAACGGGCGTTTTCGCGTTATCTCGGTCCTTCACGACATCGACGTCACCCTTCTTGATTAATGGCGACTGCGAAGAGACGATGAGGCAGGTTTCTGCCGAGACGCACTACTTCCCTAAGGAGTGGCGAGGCCAATGTCACTCGTTCGAGGTGCGGGACGCTTTCATGGTTCTGTTTCCTTACTTCCAAAAGAGTGGCGAGGCCAATGTCACTCGTTCGAGGTGCGGGACGCTTTCATGGTTCTGTTTCCTTACAAGGCGGTTCTTTTTGCGGAGGAATGCGTGTCTGTTTTGTTAGCTCCGTACATCTTGTGTGTATCGCTGCCTCGACTTTCTCGCGAGATCTTGCTGTTCCTCCGCTCGCACTCTCTAGTCCACCCAAGTACTGGTGCCGTGTGCCGCTTCGCTGAGTTCGACTTTAAGGAGTATGGCAATGACGCCAAGATGGAGAGTTCTTTTATCAACTTCAAGCAGAACCACCCCAAGTGGGTTGGTGCTCGCGAAGGAGAAGCACTGATGGAGCGTCTAGGCAAGTTGAAAGAGGAAGAGATGGAGAAATCGATGCGGATGGGCGACACGATGATGTACAGCAGTCACATGTCGATGTCCCAACAACTGATGCAGTCCCAAGCCATCCATAACGCCATGGGTGGCGGCCATTTGAGTGGATACGTACCCCAAGATAACGAGTTCTACTGGTTGGAAAAGGTAAGACTGTCTGTTGTTCATCTACAAAACACGATACTTGTTCTTACATGTTGTTGTTTGTTGTAGCTCCATCAACAGGGTCGATTGGATGATTTGGATCTGGAGGGCATGAAAGGTAACCCCGCCGACAGCATTTCCATCTCGAGTCTTGGTTCTCCCTGAAGTGTCCGTCAAGAAGATCAGTGATAAAGTATTTGAGTTGTTGCATTTTGAATAATGGGATGGCATTCATTGCACACAAAAATGATGGAAAAAAAAAACATTCTCTGGCCAGAGCTAACTATTCGTATCTCAGGAGCATTGAAGCACAGTGTCAAATAAACGATATCGAACGGCAGTTGTTGGTCCTCCGCCAGGTTCTGAAGCCGCTGCGGTGCCAGGAGGTAACGACACTGAGTACGACTTAATGCACCAATGGAAGGCGTTGGACGAGTTCAACAGCGCTGTAAAACGCTTCGCTAGTAACTGTCTCGAACTTGTGCTTTTGTTCAGATCGCACGGGGGAATTCCATGAAGAAATTGTTCCTGAACATCACAAAAACGACTTTAGTATGATGAGGAAAGTACTCATACCCAGTTCAAGCCACCTACTGCGTCTTTGCCATAAACGATAATGCTTAGATGGCCACTTCCGTCATCAATTGTCAAAGCGAAGGAATAAATGTAGTCGCCATTACAGCCAGACTTGGGCTTGCAGATCTTTTCAATGTCACTGGGCCAAATACTGCGAGCTCGAGCATAACAATGGAATTTCCGAGGGGTTTGCGACGACTTGGCAATATCTTGTAATGCTGTCACCGGGATACTTTGTTGGATGTGGTTAGGGATCATTGTAGTGATAGTGTAACTTTGGCTTTGACCGGAAGGCTCAACTTCGCGTTGGTCGTTAGTACAATTCATTCCGTTCGCCAATGAAAGGCGAAGCTGCACATCAAGTGCAAATTCAGGCATTAAAACAAACGATGTCACTTCGAGAAAACGGAGAATCTCGGGTCCTCCAGACGCAACTGCAGCTCCAGGAATTGGTTCATCCCTTCCCACCGATAAGTTGCGAAAGCGACACCAACGACCAAGCATTCTGTCGATAAATCCCATTTCGCGCAGGACAGACCAGCACGACTTCATGATAACTTCCTTCAATAGTCCATTTACTGGGATGGGAGTAGACTGGTCTTGTAGTGCGTGTACAAGTGTCTGATCTGTCTCGGTGGCATTGCCTGAGCCATCCCAAACAATTAGTCGTACTGGTTCATCGCTGTCGTCGATATGCAAAACGCGCACGACGAGATCAATAAAGTTCTCTGCAAACTTCAATTCCGTTAAGAGCTTGGGGGCCTGTGGGCACCCTTGAGGGAGCGTATTATCCTCAGCTAGACTCTTTTGTGCCCATTTTCTTAAAAACGAAATGTAAAATCATTGAGTCAATGCTTAAATCAACGACTGTAAGCATATAAAACAGTAATCAACGCCCACTTACAAGAGTTCGCGACTTCGTTGGTCGTCGGAAAGCTCAAAAGTCCATCCTTAAAGTGAAATGTAAATCAGAGAGTCAATACTCAAAAACAACGACTGTAAGCATATAAAACGGTAATCAACGCCCACTTACAAGAGTTCGCGACTTCGTTGGTCGTCGGAAAGCTCAAAAGTCCAAGTCTCCGAGTACGTTTCCTGTTCAAGTTCACCATTCGCTTTCTCCCGGATAATGAGATGTCGTGTTGCACGTGGTCTAGAGTGGATACACCGTCAGTCTGGACCATTAGTGTAATCCTACAGACTATATTCACTCACAAGCTAAGGCCTTGGATTCTGTCTTGATACTGCTGAATCTTCACCTTGTGAAAGCGGATGATATCACCGACGTACTATGAAAACGTAGAAAATCAATAATGACACAGTCCTGACGCTTTACTTACGTACGTAACTTACCTTGATTTTAGGCATTTGCGCAACTGTAGCATAGAAGATATTAATCTGGATTGCTTCTGCTCGTGTAGGACAGCTTTCATCGATCACGCTCACGGTCATCTGCACACATCCTAACGTTAAACATTATGCTGCATATTCGGATTGGCTTCGTACTCACACAGAAATCGCGCCCGCTTGTCTTCTTTGGAAGCGAAATATTCACAACAACCCCGTAAATGTCGGCATAACCAGGCACCAACTCGGACAAAGGGGAATACCGATAAGTCGGTGTAGTTATTGTCGCTTGACCAAGCGTCCGTTTTCCACGCTTCTACGTTGCATACGTCGAATATTCGGTGAGTCAACAATTCCGATAAGGGTTTTTATTCAGAAACAAGTGATAAATACCTGCTTATTTGAGGCCTGAAGTTGTATCCGAGTCTGCCTCATAGTTGCTGTCATATCACCATATTGGTCAGCCATATCTAGGAAACCTACCAAGACCCAATATTGTTGCGTACCCGTGTGTAAATCACGCGTGGAGACAGTTTTGGCAGGCAAGTACCGGAGCTGATCCGACTCTGGCAAACGTTGAGGTTCTTCATACGTAACCTCAATATTCAAGCTGTGTGGAAATGTAAACAGTCGTGGCTGCCTATCCAAAGTCTTTTTGAGAAGATTCCTCTCGGCAAGGACAATACACGGGACGCGCTCTTCTGTCTCAGCCCCAACTCCCCACTCCAGAACAACGAGTCCTCGACCGCTAATTCGAATTTTGTACTAGATAATACATATATTGATACCTGTTAGATATTCTTCTTGTTTTTATAAAAAAACACAACTTACATGGCGTTTAAGGAAGTGCATTTTGGCTGCCCAATTGTCGTAGAAGAAAAATACATATATTGATACCTGTTAGATATTCTTCTTGTTTTTATAAAAAACACAACTTACATGGCGTTTAAGGAAGTGCATTTTGGCTGCCCAATTGTCGTAGAAGAAGACTAGACACGTCTCAAATGTCGTGCGTAAATCGTCAGCAAAAAAAATTAGGTTAAGGAATACTAAAAGAAGTAAAAAATTGTAGCAATCGAAAACTCGAATATAATCAATGGCTGCAAAGGATATGGTTCTCCACTAGAATTGCAACTAACTGCGACGCATCGTGGCCACAGGGGCCCACACCAGGACCGAAAGTGCCCAATTCTCCACCTGGAGAAGACGAAGATGCTGTAGTTCCGTCTCTAGATGCTGATTGCAGCGATTGCAACGGATACGCGCGCTTTACAACGCCGTTAACGACTCGTTCGCCTGCAACGAGTTCCATCACGGATTTGACTTCGGGAAGAAATTCGGCGCCAAATCGTACATAAAACGAGAATCATAAAGTACGAAACGTTTTTTTAGGACGCGATTACGGAGGAATGCGCCCATTTGATTTATTTCACATAAATTGGGTTAAAGGTACCGGTAATGTATATCGGAGGCCCTCGGAACTCACCGTTGAATAATGCTGTTCATGTATTCAGGTCTATATTCGCTCGTTGACACGCCCTTGGCTGGCAGAGGGGCTGAATCGGCCCGCAGACCTTGTTCGAGAGGGGCTGTGGGGCTTGAGGTAAATGTGAGAATGAATTAAAAGTTAGCTCTGCATCCGTGCTCTAGCCTGCTTCATACTAACGCTATTTCCACTTTCATTGGTGGTATTAATTAGGTGTGAACTTGTGGTTGGCGTTCTCCTACCACGAATCGTAGCTGGTGCAATCTTGTGCCATCCACACGCACTGGTGTTCCGTGCCACCAGTCGTGTCATACTCCCCCCATGAAGTTGTGCTAGCTAGCACGGGAAAATTCGTCGGATGCTGAGTTGTCGTTGCGTGGCTCCCTTGTCGACCGTGACGGTGCCATTGTCGTGGATCTCGCGATCTGGAACGGTCCGTCGGCAATTCGCTTGGTCTTGGACCGAAACTGTTTTGGGACGCGAACCATGACTTGATCACCTGGCTTGTAGTAGTGCTCGAGGCGCTTGGTGTTTTCGCGGTCGTTGTCGGCCAGAATTGCGTTAAATCTGCGCTTCGACAAGTAACTCCAATTTGCTTCGTAGAGCTGGCGTGAGAACATATCTTGATCAAAAATGAGCTGACCTGGAGAAGCATTCAAAATGCTGTGATAGCTGGCACGAACGGCGAAAGCTGCGTAATAAATTACCTTTTTTCAATCGGCTCCTTCGTGACAGCGTGTAACGTTAAGAATTTCGAGGTGAACTCTTTCGCAGATCGCGTTGGCTTGCGGGTTTTTGGAAGTGATCGGCTTGCTTTTGAAACCGTAGCTGCGCATCAACTCCTGAAATTCTTCCCCGGTAAACTCACCACCTTGATCGTGAATGTGAATTACCTTGGGTGGACGTGGATAACGGCACAGCCACTCGCGATCAAAACTTTCTGCAGTCGTGATTGATTCGTTGTTGGGCTGGACGCCAACTTCGAGCCAGCGGGTTGCTTGGTCAATCATGGTGATTCCGTAGCCGGCGTTTCCATCGTATGGCCCAATCACGTAATCCACGTGCACTACGTCAAACGAGTTGACAGATTTCATCGTCCGGGGTGGCAATAAGCCATAGTTCTGCTTGCCACCGTGTAATTTGGCACGCTTGCAGATGTTACACGCCTTGACAAACTTCGCGATCGTCGCCTCCATGTTTGGCCAGTAGAATGTGTGGCGCATGGTTTTGAATTGACGTTCGCTGACAGAGTGTTCGAGGTTTTGGTGGTACCAGGAAATCAAGTCGTCACGAAGGCTTTCCGGTACGATTACACGCTTCTGGTATGCTACCAGTGTACAACCTAAAAGGGTCGTCAACTGATAGTCAGGGTTGTTGGTTGCCTACGATGCATGCCGTTTTGATTGTTTGGATCATGTTGTCGGCTTCTTGGTGCTCACGGATAACTGGTCCGTGCATGACGCAGGCGGGTTCGGTGTTTGCGGCACAGATTTCTTCGTGCAGTGATTGATCCTTGCTTGTGGCGAAACGCATGCGCGAAAAAGCGTCGGCTCCGATATTTTTAACTCCCTTAATGTAATGCAACGTGAGCCGGTACTCGGAGAGAAGTAACTTCCAGCGCTTGACACGCAGACTCGTTTCAGTGGGGTAAACTAAGTTTTTGTGATCAGTGTGCACCACCACTGGAAACCCGAGCAGCATTGTACGGTACTCCTTTAACAGCTCGACGATCGACAAGAGTTCCAGCTCCATCGTCGTGTAATTCAGCTGATGCTTATTGAGCGTGCGGGAATAGCACGCGAGAATCTTCGACTCCTGCATGACCAAGCCTCCAAGCTGGGTGCCGCTGGCATCAGCGTAAAGTTGGAAGGGTTTGTCAAAATCTGGGAACGACAACAGTACAGCTTCTGCAAAAGCTTGTTGGACGTCTCTAAAAGCTTTGGTGTCGCTGGACAACCACGTGAACGGCACCTTGCTGCTGGTAAACCTGTTCAGCGACTTGCACAACGTGGTTTTGTTTGGTACCATGTCTCGGTAGTAATTGATCATGCCCAGGAACCTGTTTGCACAACGTGGTTTTGTTTGGTACCATGTCTCGGTAGTAATTGATCATGCCCAGGAACCTGCGGAGCTCCTTTCGATTACGGGGCACGGCAATTTGCTGAATCGCTTGAATCTTTTTCGCTTGCGGCTGGATACCTTCCGCTAGGAGAGTATATCCTAAGTAGTCGACCTCTTTGCGGAGGATGTGGCACTTCTTTCCGTATAAAGTTACTTCGTATTCCGAAAGACGCTGGAAAACGATGCGCAAATGCTCGAGATGATCTTCCTTGTCGGCGGGGAATACCAAGATATCGTCCAGATAAACTACAACAAATTCCAGATCCCCGAGAATTCTCTCCATGCAGGCCTGATATTCATCCGGCGCGGTGGATATACCCATCGGGAGTCGTTTGTACTGGAATTTACCCCATGGCAACCAGAATGCTGTGAGATGTCGGCTTTTTCTGGCAAGTCGACGTGCGTAATAGCCGAGGTTCGCGTCAAATATTGAAATGCATTTGGCCTTGGCGAGTTTCATCAGGATTTCGCGGATCCGCGGCACGTAGTACGGGCTTCTGCGCAAATACTTGTTCAGCCAGCGGTAGTCAATTAGCAGACGCAACGATCCGTCCTTCTTGATGAGGAAAAACGCGGGCGACGACATCTCTGAGTCGTAGATCTGCTCGAGCACGTCGGTGTTGATGAGTTTCTGGATCGCATCTTTGGCTTTCTGTTCCAGGCTGCGAGCTACACTGTACAGCTTTGCGTGGATAGGCTTGTAATGCGAAGATATTGGTATGACGTAGTCATCAAACCGCAAATGACCGTCATACAGATGCTGATACTTGACGAGCATTTGCAAGTATTGCTGCGCGAGGTCTTCATCCAGGAGGTCTGGCAGCAGGTCTTCAGGCTTGACGGCGTTGTCAGCTGCTTCCTTGGAAACTCCTCCGGAAAATCGTCGGCCAGCGGCTCGTTGAGATCGTCAGCATCGTTCTTTACTTCGGTCCGACCAGTGTTGAGTCGGAAGCTGTACTCGTCCCATTGTACGATCTTGTCTTCAGGATCAGGCCCAGCTCGCTCATTACGTCGCGGTCGATAACCATGGCATCTTTGCTGTTGTCGATCACTTCAAAACGGTGGGTTACGACAGCGCTCACCTTGAGCGTCGGGAAGGTGAACTGTACCATTGTGGTACCCATGCTCGTGACAGATCCGTTCATGGTGTCAAATACAGTAGGCGAGTTTGAGATGAGCTTACGCCCCAGGTTCACATTGGCTGCTAGCGTCGTTCCGTTGATAATGCTTTTGGAGGCACCGCTGTCCAGCAGGGCGTCCAGCGTCTTGCCTCCATGTCGAAGCTTGACAGGAATGCGTAGCGGTGCGGCTTTCGGCTTTTGGGGCTTGTGCCCCACCAGGTCGACGAATTTAATCTCATCTCCGTCACTCACGGAACTTGTGTCGGAGTCGGAGTCGGAGACATGGACGCGAGGGTAGCGCTTCATGTGCTTTGGGGGGTTCACGTGTACGCTCTTCTGTTCTTCCCTCCCCTTCTTGTTGAGGGTGTAGCAGTCGCTGGTGTTATGTGAGCTGGTCTTATGGAATGAGCACCATGTGTCGCTCTTGGGTTTACGGTCCATGCCATGACCGCCTTCTTGCTGTATATCGACTGATTTTTCGACGAATGTTGGCCTCCCTGATTCTGATTCTCGTGAAATTGGTCCTTTCCTCGTCCGTTGCCGAATTTACTTGGCTTCTTTTCGTGAGTGGACAGTTGTTGCTCAGCTTTTTCAATGCGAGTGAAATAGAACACGAGCTCGGTGAAGCTGTTGTGCACCACGCCCGAGGCGGCTAACTTGTCTTGCCAGCCCTTTGGCATTGGTCGTTTCAGAAAACGACACTGCTGCACATCGGGAATCTCCTCAGCGTCTTGTGGGAGCTCTGCGAACATGCGGACGCTCTCCTTGAGACGTTTGACAACCGTTTGCATGCTTTCGTCGCGGCGCTTCTTCATTGTCCACAGTTCGTTATCCAGGTCTTCGCTGAAGTCTGGTGGGACCGATAGTAGTCCTACGTCGGTGAAGAACTCCTCAAAGCTCTTGCCTGCAGCGATGGCATCTCGTGCGGATTGTTCAACTTCGAGCTCAAGGTCTCCATCAACGAGCACCACGAGGTTGTGATTCTGCTCGTCCGTTCATTGTTTCTTCCGAGCGAGACTTCGGGATTGACTGCTCCATTTGAGCCAGTCGCGCGGGCTTCTGCCGCTGAACTTCTTGATCTTTACGGTGGCCGTTTCCTCTGCGGTGGTCGCGGAGCCCGAGGATATCACCACCGTGTACGTCACATATTCGTCCTTCTTGTCCTTGCGACCCATTTTCGTTACTTGATTCTCTTGAGTCCGATTTCAAGTTTGATATATCAAAATGACACGCCCTTGGCTGGTAGAGGGGATGAATCGGCCCGCAGACCTTGCTCGAGAGGGACTGTGGGGCTTGCGGTAAATGTGAGAATGAATTAAAAGTTAGCTCTGTATCCGTGCTCTAGCCTGCTTCATACTAACGCTATTTCCACTTTCATGGGTGGTATTAATCGGGTGTGAACTTGTGGTTGGCGTTCTCCTACCACGAATCGTAGCTGATGCAATCTTGTGCCATCCACACGTACTGGTGTTCCATGCCACCAGTCGTGTCAAGGATATGGTTCTCCACTAGAATGGCAACTAACTGCGACGCATCGTGACCACAGGGGTCCACACCAGGACCGAAAGTGCCCAATTCTCCACCTGGAGAAGACGAAGATGCTGTAGTTCCGTCTCTAGATGCGGATTGCAGCGATTGCAGCGGATACGTGCGCTTTACAACGCCGTTAACGACTCGTTCGCCTGCAACGAGTTCCATCACGGATTTGACTTCGGGAAGAAATTCGGCGCCAAATCGTACATAAAACGAGAATCATAAAGTACGAAACGTTTTTTTGAGAACGCGATTACGGCAATCGGCTGAAGAATGCGACCATTTGATTTATTTCACATAAATTGGGCTAAAGGTAATGTATCTCGGAGGCTTCACCGAGACCTCGGAATTCACCGTTGCATAATGCTGTTCATGTATTCAGGTCTATCTTCGCTCGTTGTCACGTAAATGCAGTGTTCGCACTACTGTACATATATTCATAAAATAAATGTTCATTTCAAAATGGCTCCTTTCAGTAGTGTCCGATCTTCGCGGTGGTACAGGTAATGGTGCTTGGTGTCGAAAAGGTTCGATCTCATGTATCGGAAATGGTATCACGTCCGACTAAGTACGAATACACGGAAATAAGTGCTCATCTTCAACATCGAGCGTCGAATTGCCAATTCAGAACTATTATAATAGTGGAGTAATCTAAGCACTAAGCATAGTCAGGTCATTTCTTTATGCGGCAATCTACATGAATCCTGAGCAACTCGTCGACCAAATTTTAAAGTCTCGTCGTTGACTATTATAACGAATTCAGTCAAGCAAGCAGCTTGCCGGCCAATCTTTGCGATCATAAATCAACTAACACATTGAAGCAGCGTGGCCTATTCTGGTGCCGTGTTCCATTGGAACTTGGCGTAATCGTATCCTATAGATCTGTTTCCTGAAGAAACAGCAGTCAAAATGGTATTTTAGGGGGGGTGACATGCACGGCGAGAGCCAGAAGAAACGAGATAAGCAAGCGATGTCGCTTGGCATTGAAGTGTGTACAACCCAATCAATCAGATAGAGAGACTCACAAATTGAGAATGTGAACAAATTACCAGCCAGTGCCAGTATTTACACAGGACGACTCTAATTGTTTTGTCTTCAATTCGCTGATCAAAACACTCACAACACTCACTTTCCATTTGGTCGAGCAACACACAAGTCACTCTTTCATTGCTGACGTCCAACCATGTCGCCTCACCCCGACAACGCTTACAACGAGGTCACCACACCAAAGGCCGACGTTGCCTTCGATGAAGCCAACAAAGCTGCTGCACTCCGTATCAAACCCAACCGTATCCTGTACACCAGTGTACTTGTCGCCTTGCTGCAACCCTTCCAGAGCGGATGGTCCACCTCGCAGCTCAACTTGACTGACTACAACAACACGGACGAGTGTAATGCTCGCCCGG
>JAIKVB010000219.1:0-35604 GCA_024679045.1 Phytophthora brassicae | reverse complement strand
TTCTATTAGCGCGCAAGCCTGCGAATATGCGCTACCCGCTCGGTGCTGGGCATACAACGAACAGCAAGGATTCAATGCACTCTACGTCAAGCGCCTACAACGAAGAAGTGCACGGACCATGATTCACGATTTGCAGTCTAATCAGAGCCGGGGCGTCCAGGTCTTACAGGTGAGTGGCAGTGCTGCTGTTCCTACCTGGTATAGGAATATAAGCGTTTGGTTACGCTACCATAGTATAGTCAGAGCTAACTTCAGTACACTTGCTTTGACTATTTGATCCATTATTTGCCATTCTACTACCTACTTCGAAGATGATACTACGGGCTGTGGTCTGCTGCCCGTAGTATGGCAGCAGACCACTGTCAATGATGGGCGTGTCGGATGGCCACGAGCTTCGTCTTCAAAAATGATGATGCCATGTGGGGAAGATACGCACGTATCTTCCCATATGGCTTCATGGATTTGCTCAGGAGATCTGAGTCCTGGACGTGTCCTGGTACCGCCTTGGACATGTCCACGATTATTTCCCTTGGTCGCAACACCTGCCTTAAAATTTCAACCGAGTAATATACTATTTAACTGCCAATTACGTAAAAAATGAAACCTGTGGAAAACCTGTTGAAAGAGCTTTTAGAATCCGTTGGTAGATTTGTGAAAACGCTAGATACGGTGCCACTAGGCAAGTGGCTAGCCAAGGAGAAGTGCATGAAAATAAATGAGCACTATAGAGGCGGGAAAAGCAACCGAAAGATCGGAAGGCTCATAGGGAGTGACGAGGAAGTTATAAGGAACTACTTGAAGCGCGGGACGGCGTCCTTGGTGACGAAGAGGTCAAGTAGAAGGCCGAAAATTGTTGGCCGGGAGGCCATGCGCGTCGTTCGACTGGCAGTAGTCCGAAACATGTCGGCCCAAGAGATCGAGGGACTGCTACCATCTAATCCAAGCAAGTATACGGTACTCCGTGTACTGCGTAGCAACCGCTACTTCACGTACGCGTAGAGAAAACTCAGTTCTGCTATCAATCCCCGTCACAAAAAGGCTGGGCTAGCATCCACCAGACGACTTGTGGAAAGGTAAGCTTTCATTTGGTCCGAGATAATTTTCTAGTGATACGCCAATGACTTGTGGTAATAAAATACTAGGAGGCAACATAGAATAGCTCAGTACAACCATACGATAAGTATTTTACCTGGTCAGGTCTCTATTTATCTAAAAAGTACATTATGTGTGACCACGCGTCAAAACTTGTGTGTACGGTCAAATACGAAAAAGTACGAAACTAAAATGTATATGCGTGTAAACGACAGTGTGGTGCCAGAAGAAAGGACGTACGAATAAGTATAATCACCAGAAGAATCGTATAAAACTGTGTTTTATGTAAACAAACTCCGGGTTAATCATGTTGCTATTGTTGGCCATTTCATCATGAGTCCAAAACCATGTCACCTCCGTCTGTAGTAGCGCAGTAGCGCAGGTAGCGTAGAATATAAAATTGCTCGAAATTGCAGCACTTGTCATCCCACTTGTGTCCCAACAACATACTTTCAATAAAGAATAGACCACACTCCACACGAATGTCCATATTTTTGCTTGCGGCTTGTACATATTTGGTAAACAATCTTAGCCGTCACTTGGCGTCTGTGTTGAAATCGTCTCCTTGATTGAGCCCACTAGTTTTCTGAAGCTGCTTTTGCCTTGCTGTGAATCGAAAATGATAACACTTCATAGGAGTACTGGCTTTATCCACATACCACGACATCCAGTGACAGACATTTATGTTAACCGTCCCTACGATCAGTAAAACCTCACTGCTAAAGGCTCCATGACGGGCTGCATATTGGGTTTTTACGCGGAAGACCATTGAAACTGAACCAATCTGGACCTACAAACCCCACATGTCATCCAGCGTAGTGCTTAAAGGCTCCATGACGGGCTGCATATTGGGTTTTTACGCGGAAGACCATTGAAACTGAACCAATCTGGACCTACAAACCCCACATGTCATCCAGCGTAGTGCTTCTTGAAAAAAATAGTCTCACTAAAATACACCATGAATTAAGCCAATTGTTTCTACGAAACGGAAGAAGGCTGTCTCCAACAAACTCCTCGCTCTCAGCAACTTACTTGTTCAGAATCATGGATTCCACCGACTCCTTGAATTGAGCCTAGCGATAACCGGAAAACATACAACGTATTCATACCGGAACATACACAGTACATGATAAATGGTAAAGTCTTACCGGAACGAACCGTACAAACATTACGCACTTTTGTCAACCAAATGCAGTCGTTGAATGGTGCACGCTGTCCAAATTGAAGCGTGTCCCTTTCTTCAATTCATGTCAACGTTTGCTGCACCTTAGTCATTACGTCACCAGCGTTGATGACATGAATCATGATTTCCAATGAGTCCAACGTAACGTAACCTGCCATGTTCTATCTAGTCACGAAATCAGTTGCGGTCCCGGTAACATTTTCCACTTTGGTATCGATTTCTCATAGCGCAGAACAACATTGCTCGTGCGATGGTATGCAATATGGTTTGGGCAGTGGTTGCCCCATGTTCATATGTTGGATGGTATACTCGGACGTGACCTTACACTCGTGCATCTTCAGCATTTGAACTTACACATAATACATAGAGTATGAGGTTTAAAAAACCGGAGCTAACATTACCACGAGGCATACCATCATCGACGCAATTCGGAAGGAGTATTTGTTCGCCAGCAAAATTCCAACTCTTCCAAAGTAGGCAACGTTTTTCTTTTACCAGCAGCCATCATCTTCGCTTGTCTCTTGACACGCTGAATAGTGTGAGCCTTGGGGTGGCTTCCTGCCTTCTTGACGCGCTAGTCTTCTTTGGCCTGGCGAGAAAATAATCCGCGAAACGTCTGGGTTTTGGTTTGAATCCGGCTCCCTAATTGTAGCGTCCGGTTTCGAACGTATCGCGAGTGAAAGTCTTTCTTTAAATCAACCCTATCTATCACTCGTTGTTTTTTGAACTGCCATCATGTTATTGCTCTCCAACAACAACGATAGTGTAAGAGAGACACCACACCTCCGCCAAACGAAAGTTTTTCTCCACGCTTCTCAATAATGTGCTTTCCTCTTCGAAAAGGTAACCGGACGATGGCATTCGTATTGTGCCCAGACCAGACGTAACGGCGATATGTTTGACTGCCATCCTTCGATGTCTCATAGAGAAAAATCAGTTGTTCCGCATAAGAGTAGAGAGGCAGAAGTTGGCTTTGTGGATTTAAATTTTAGCCGGAACGGCCTCTCGTGCGGCCTTGGAGAGCACCTCGCGACGAAGATTGAGATCGAAGTTAAGATCACGACAAGTTGTCGACGTAGAGACCGTTTTAAGAAGAGGAAAACGAACGCAATGCTGTCGCGTAGCTCATCAATATAAAACGTCGGGTGGTTTTCGACATACCCTTATACAAACTATAAAACCTCTTCCGGCCACCTGGTATGCTTCTCTTTGCGTTCTGACTTAGCGTTGACGACACCATCGCGCAGGAACAGAGAATGCCATTGTCAAATAGACCGCTGCTTTGGGTCTAGTAGCTCCGACACATCTACAATAGGAATACTATACAGGAGAGCGACAGCTCGCCACCGAAAGTCTTCCGAGTAGGTCATGGAGACAATCGGTGTGTGGAAAATGTGATCGTGAATCGAATTAGCAAAGATAGCGAGGTCCAGTCAATTTTTTTGCCGTTTTAAAACGGCAATTCGGACTGTTTGCTCATTTCTACGAAGGTTGTGTTGTATAAATCCTACCTAGACGAGATTTATGTTTGAGCTGCAAATTATACCGGACCCTATATATCATATCTTTCGCCTCCGGTTTGCCAGAATTTCTTCAAGGCACAGTATACTATATAGTGTTATGAAGTCGGTCAGGTGTGAAGCAAAGCACCTTGTTACTGCTGTTTACACCCGGTCCTTCCTACTTGATCTGTTCTGCTCCGCACCTTAGATTGCTTAAAACACAAACTGGGGTCGAGCTCACCACTCATTAGACCTCGATCCCCTTCTCAACTGCGACGCTGCGATGTAGGTCAATACCATATACCGGTAAACCGTTTTCCTAACACGCCGCCCTCCGAGTTGACTCGCACCTCGGAACTAAACTTACTCAGTACTTCGGCCTGACTTCTTGTTCATCGCCTCGCAATACAACTTTCGCTGCAGCTCTTGTTGGGTCGGACACGCCGGTGGTATCATACCAACGAGCCCTTTCAACTTGTCCAAGCGAGTGAAACCTAAAGGCTTCGTCAGGATATCTGCCGGGTTGTCGTCGCCGCTCGCCTTCTGAAGCTCCACGCCCTTCTGCGTCACCATTTCGCGTACAAAATGAAGCAGAAGCTCGATGTGGCGTGTCTTCCTGCTGTAAGTTGGCTGTGTAGCGAGTGACACCGCAGCTTGGTTATCCACTCCGAGCTTGAATTTCACTTCGCGCTCTCCACCAATTTCGGTTAGGATATTCCGGATAATTTTTCCCTCCTGGCAGGCCTCGCATGCTGCAGCATATTCCGCCTCTGCGGTACTAAGAGCAACAATTTTTTGGCGTCTTGCAGCCCATGCCACAGGCCCACCAGCCATCTTCAGCACGTAAACCGATACACTCTTTCTCGTATCTGGACAATTTACCCAATCCGCATCCACAAAGCCGTCGATCTCGAGCATGTTGGGAATCCCTCCGTCCTGGTTCTCGAAGAACACACCGTGGTCTTGAGTTGCAGCCAAATATCGGAGGATCCGCTTGAGAGCAGCAGCATATGATACATTCGGGTGTTGTACATAGCGGCTCAGATAACCCACTGGAAATGCGAGGTCAGGTCGTGTACTGGTAGCCAAATACATAAGTGCACCAATTGCCTCACGATACGGTAATCCTGGTTCGTTGTCTCCATCCATCGCCGCCCTCAGCTTGACCGTCGTGTCCATCGGCGATCGGCAACTAATAGCATCTGCAAATCCAAATCTTTGCAGCACTTCTTGGGCGTACTTCTTCTGGTGTATGAAGACCCCATCCTTCTGCCAATCAACTTGAACTCCAAGATAGTTGTGCAGGCGCCCTAAGTCCTTGATCCCGTACTTCTCGTTCAACTCGATGAAGAACTGTGACTTCCAGGCTTCATCGTTCGTTGCGCAGATGACATCGTCAACGTATACCAGCACCAGCGAAATGACTTCTCCTTTTACGTAGTAGTAAAGACAAAGATCAGTCGTACATCGCTGTAGTCCGTTCTTTGAAAGCCACCCGTGAAGCTCATCATACCAGTCTCGTCCACTTTCATGCAAGCCGTACAGTGCATTCTTCACCGTGTACACCCAGCCTGGTTTCAATGGAAAACCTGCAATATGTCGGATGTATCGTACCAGTTTTCGGCGCGCGTTCAGGTTGGCGGTGTTGATATCGCACTGGAACGCCAGAAGCTTCAGTATCTTCCACAAGGCTATCAGCATCGTAAATGACGCCATCCTCGCCACCGGGGAAAAGATATCTGGCACATTAAAATCGATTCTAGGAACTTCTTTGTCACCGCGGCCGCGAAGTCTTGGACGGTACCGCAGAATATTCCCCCAAGTCGTCAGACTTTACCTGGAATCGCCGCATGGTGTCAAGCAGCTTCGTGCCCACTGGCATCTCACTTTCAGGAACAAGTTCGAGAACATCTTTTTCCTCCATTGTAGTGAGTTCCCGTTCCATCCCTCTCCACCATTCTGCTTTCTGGTACATCTTTTTCCTCCATTGTAGTGAGTTCCCGTTCCATCCCTCTCCACCATTCTGCTTTCTGGGGTGAGTCCATGGCTTGCTTGACTGTGCGTGGGATTTTTACTTCTGACTCATGCCATACTCGCTGTTGGGGCTTTGGGGATTCAGTTATCGACGCGATCGCAGCAAAGGCTGCATATACTTGCAGTCCTTCAAGACCGTCCTCGGTGTCGTCGGGTTCTCTCTCTTCGGCCAGTCCGCGCCGCGTTTCCTTAAGCTCATTCTCACCGCAAATACTGCTTTCTTGCTCTTCTTCAGTGTCTTGGAGCACCATCTCTGCCATCATTTCGGCATTCCTAAGAGTTGCAGAGCCATCTCCGTCAAAGTCAACAGGTTCACCACTTATGCTCGAATCGATTGTGTCTTGACTAGGCCCGTATTCTGGAGTATCCGACACTGTTTGTCGAGCTACTTCATTCTGGACGTGTTTACTTGAATTTCTGCGATCAATTCCCGGATGTAGCACGATATCAGCAGTGAAGGTTGGCAACGGTCTCTGCAGCCACACTGGGCATCCGGTATTCGGCTTGTTTTCACTTCTCAGCAACGACGACCTATGACCGTCAACAGAAGCAACCACGCTATCACCACTCCCCCCTACGGCTGGTAAGTCGTAATCTTGGCGACCGGCACTTGTTAGGTCAGGATGTTCTGCTCTGGTCCAGTCTCGCACTCTCCGATCGAAGTCACTGTCATGTCGATCTCTGTAGAGAATTTGCTCATTTGTTGTGACTTGTCCAGCAATATGCACAGAGCCTTCATTTGGGGAGTAAACTTTACATCCGAGTGCTCCGTCACGATAACCCAAAACGAATCCAATCTTGCAGTTGTCCGCAAACTTGTGTCGCGAGGGTCCAATCTTGGTGTGAACGTAGGCCAGCGCGCCAAACTTGCGGACATGATGTATGTCCGGTTTTCTTCCCCACATCTCCTCGTAAGGCGTGCAGTTTGTTGCGCTTGAGAACGACCGGTTCTTCAAGTATACTGTGTAATACAACGCATCCACCCAAAATGATGTCGGGAACCCCGAGTCCTTCATCACAGCTTTCTGCATGCCACACAAAGTTTGATGGCTGCGCTCCACCATATTCAGCCGATATGTATTCGTCGGCGTTGTCGTGTGTGTGATGCCGTTCTGCTGGTACCAAGCTGTGACACTTTCATTCACGAATTCGCCTCCGCCATCCGTGAGCACTTCGCTCACCTTGTGATTTGGCCATTGTCGCTCTGCCCAAGTAACATATCGGCGCACCAGCCCGTTGATTTCGTCAGCCAGTTTTGTCTGCACGGGATACGCTGTCAGGAACCGCGTGTGGGCATCCATAATCACTAAGACTGCTTGGAATCTTGTGCAGTTGTAGTGCTTGGGGGGAAAGAACAAATTTGCGAATACGAGCTGGTTGCGCCGTTTCACTCCGCGTTCCAAGCTCTTCTGTGGCATTTTCTCACGTTGCTTCCCTACCGTCTTACCGCGCATCAACCACATAGGCGTTCAATTAAAAGAGTAAGCACACAGGGCGTTGTATTCATGTATAACGCCTAGGCGTTCTATTACAGTGTTCTGATCAAAACCAGAAGAACCGCAAGGCGAGATAATAATTATGCTAAACATGCAATCCATTCACCTTCAAAGTGAAGTAGGGTCCGATACAAGCGATGCACATTGATCGCATTGGGTATTCAACGGTGTACGTATACGCGGAAATGACTCTACAGTCATCATTGAGTGTCTTCATCTCGATGTTGCAGCAGTGCATCCGAGATGCAGCGAAGATCTCTAGCTCACCGGCCGCAATTTCTCCGTCTCTTAGCGAAACGATGTAGTCTTCATCGAATAGCCCCTTTAACTCTTCTAGCTCCTGCACATACTCCGTCAAGACTGATTCATAATCGGCGATTGAGGCACCGAGACTGTGGCGAAGGCAGCAAAACAGACTTGAGCGTATATCATTAGGCAGATACCAGGAAGGTGGTGCGATGCACAACTCCTCACGATCATCACTCTCGTCTACTACGTGCTGATAACGCTGGTGTCAGTCATGTATATTAACTGGTGCGATGCACAACTCCTCACGATCATCACTCTCGTCTACTACGTGCTGATAACGCTGGTTTAACTGTCGGACATAGTAGCGGGGGGGCAGCTTTTCAAATCAAATGCCTGCTTTGCGACGATTCCACATACATGAAACGCTCTTTCTATGGCTTCTGCTGTTTTGCTAGATACCCAATCCAGCACCCACTTCGAAACTTTGTCATAACGTGGCACTTTGGGATTGCCGGCCTTCGTTTGAAGCGTTTTAACTTGTAAAGCCTGTCCGATGTATTCATCGAATTGAGTCCTGTAAAACGATTGAAAGCTTCTGTTCACAGCCACATCCAGTGGTTGAAGCAGATTCGTCAGGTTTGGTGGCACTAGCAACACGAACACGTTGTAGCGTTTGAGCAGCCCCTCGTTGAACATTTTTACGTGGGCAGCGTAGGAGTCGATGATATACAGCACAGGTTGTCGATAAACTGCGTTTCTTTTCTACTGCAGATTACGTCCTTGGCGTGACGTAGCAAGATGTCGTCGCTCCACATTCCGGTAGGATTCACGTCTACCAGGATGCCAGGTGGGCACGACGGCTTCTTTTTTAACTTGGAGAACGAGACATGAGGCGTCAAAACTTGCCCGTCACCTGAGATGGCAAATGTTGCGGTAAACATTTTGTGACTACTGCCACCCTTCCACAAAAGCACCTCTCTAGAGCCACGAGGTGTAATGGTCGACTTAGGCTCCGTCTCAAAATATCTGGGGACTTGGTCCATATTGATTATATTATACGGTTTTATACTGTGCTGTTCAATGAGTTGATGCGCTTTGCTGATAAACTGAAGACAGATATCTGCGGCGTTGTCGGGAAGCGTTCTGGTCGAGGTTTGTCGCCTCGATACAAGATTGTATCGGTCCTTGAATCGGTCCAGCCACCCGGACGAAGCTCGAAAGTGTGATGGCTGCGGCGACGCTTCTGCGTCTGTCATGCCTGTCGTAAATATTAAGAGCTTGTAGTTGTATGTATTTGTCCTTGACACGCAGCCCTTTTTTGTTTCTGGTAGTCACCTATTCGTGGAGTTGCTGTTCGAGCTGGTGGTGCTCTGGTTTGCGTCCAGCCCCCGGCAGTCTCCGTAGTGAACGCGTTGCGAGTCGACGGTCCTTGGATGCTGTTTGCAGTTGATCTCGATGCGTACACTATTCACGGACGACTGAAGTCAAGATGCGATGCTTCTTTGCTAGCACATGATACCCATATCCCACTGTATTTGGCTTGTACTCGTTAGCGACGCTTAGCTTGAACTGGAGGCTATAACTGTTACGTTTCTTCTTATCTGGCATGGTAGCCAGTAAAACGAATTGTGATGATCGACACTGCAAAACGACTCGTGCTATTTGCGAGGACCAGCCGTTTGAATGGCTGCTAGCGTTCTGAGTTTGGTGTCCAACAGCCAGTTTAACCAGCCAACTTGTTACTATTCGGTGTGTCCACCACTGGCTTGAGTCGTTCTATTTGGATAGGCGTACAAATCGAGGGTTCTCATCATGAAAATCGATATTATTCCCTCGTGTTGAACGCCTAAGCGGTTGATGCGCGGTAAGACGGTAGGTGACATGCTTCACACATATCAAACTGTCTCTTCCTCAGTATCATGCCCTCCACCAAGATGTGATCAGCCATTTGCTTCACAAACTGTGGACATATATGACCAAGACGCTCGTGCCAGCACTGTAAGTCCGCCACTCCATCTCGAATGGCATAGTTTACCATATTATTTGGGGTTTGGCAGGTCTTCTGATCCGTCTTTCGCCGTTAGAAACTTGTTGTGTGCGGCGAATATCCACAACTTACATGGTTGTATCTTCGTCTGCAGCGCGACTTCTCCATTTATGCTCAGTGTATACTCGAGCTTCGAGTCATCATAGGCAATCTTGAACCCCTGCTCGGTTGCAATTGATTGCGAGAACAGGTTGGTCTTGACTGGCGAGTAGTATACGTTCTGGACGCGAAGTACAACAGCGCACCCATCTACCCGAACCCACAGGTCAATGTTCCCGATGCCAACCGGCGGGCTTGCGCCGTTATACCCGTGTACCGTGGCCTTCTCGCTCTCCGAATGGGAGAGTTCTCGGTAGCTTGTAAAGTACCGTTTATCTCCAACTAGGTGTTGGGTCGCTCCATTGTCAAAAATCCACTTGCTCGCCTGATACACTGGCTTGGCATTCTCTGCCTCCGCGCTGCGCTCCTTGTGACAAGTCCTTCCCATGCCAATTCTGAGCAGGTTTTTCTTGCGTTCGGCTTGACACCTCCGTTGACATCGTTAAGTTGGCTTGGCCTTGTACATTGCCGCTGCCATTGTTGCTAGCGCTCCCCGGTTCATTCTTCACCGTTTCAGGGAAGCTTCGGCTCACGTGGTTGATGGCAGCCATAACAATTCTTGCTTTCTCGGTCTTCTTCGTACTGCCGCTGCTGTTCGTCCGTTCTCTTCTTGTAGCTGCCTTGAGACTTGTGCTCCCACCGTTCGTACCACTTGACTTGCCTCTACTGCCGTTCTGACTATTGGGCAGCTGTTTACCGCCGCTACTACCACTCCCACGACCTCCACTACTTTGGTTTATGTTCTTACTGCTGGCTTGAGTTTGTAGTTGCTTCTGTACAAGCTCCTCCTTCGCCAGCACCAAAATTACCGCCTTAACTTGCTCAGGGGTGCGGGCCGTGCGGATTCCTCCTGTCAGCCTGAGCATTTTTAGCTCCTTGTAGTATGGCAGCTGGGACATCAACCTCATCATGAAGTCTACCATCCAGGCGTCGCTGACATCTGCGTCGAGAGCTTTTAGCTGCTCACGCAAACCCATCATGTAGATGAGATGGTTCTCCACATCAGCTCCAGGCCGACACGATGCTCCTTCTAGCTTCTGGCGAAGCACGCGCTGGGTATAAAGTGTTGTCATATCGTTTTCACGTCCCTCGAAGCGCGCAGAAAGATACCCCCAATCTCTGACCCATACTCGTATTTCATCACTTGTTGAGCTAGAATGCAGGATAGTGAGCTCGAAAGCAGCTTCACGAGCAGCAGTTCTTGATTAAGAAATCGCTTTTCTTCATCTTCGCCGTTGGTGTCGTCGTAAACGACGGATTCGAAACATATGTCATCCAGCGACTAGTCAGTATCCGCAACTTGGTGACACGCCAGATACGGCTTCATGGTCCGGCTGAACAACGGCCAATTCCTGCCGTTCCAGTTTACTGGGCGACCATCCTTGTTCCATTCGACGTCTTGTTTCATTGACGAGGAATCCATGTCAGAGCCGTGCTTCGTTGGGCTCATAACCCTGTTATGAAGTCGGTCAGGTGTGAAGCAAAGCACCTTGTTACTGCTGTTTACACCTCAATCGAGACTTACGGTCCTTCCTACTTGATATGTTCTGCTCCGCTCCTTGGATTGCTTAACACACAAACTGGGGTCGAGCTCACCACTCATTAGCCCTCGATCCCCTTCCCAACTGCGACGCTGCGATGTAGGTCAATACCATATACCGGTAAACCGTTTTCATAACACAAATTAGCAAAGATAGCAAGGTCCAGTCAATTTTTTGCCGCTTTAAAGCGGCAATTCGGACTGTTGCTCATTTCGACGAAGGTTGTGTTGTATAAATCCTACCTAGACGAGATTTATTTTTGAGCTGCAAATTATACCGGACCCTATATATCATATCTTTTGCCACCGGTTTTGCCAGAATTTCTTCAAGGCACAATATACTATCCATATAATATAGTATATTGTGCCTTGAAGAAATTCTGGCAAAAGCGGTATTTCAGGAACTACTATATTATTGCAGTTCCTGAAAAGCTAAATCTTATCCAATAGAACCAGGATGTCAAAAACTTAGAGCATCTCCAGCGGTGAGTGTTATCTTAAGGCTTACCGAAGCATTTAAGACTCCGAGCTTTAACTTTAAACCTGGCAGAGGTTACAATCCCGCAGCGGGACACCTTAACGCAAGTTTTAAAAGCGTTTGTCTGTTAGATTTCAGCTAATCGTAGGGAATATTGCGAGAAAGCTGAATGGACAGATTGGCCGCGTTCACACCAGGTATGTATCCTGGCGGCGAAGATGACTCGGATGATGAGTTCTACCGCCTCGTACGCTAGGAAAAGCATAGAAGTGCAAGCAAGTGGTAGCGGAGCGTCTTCCGCTCTTACCGAGAGGCCGCCGATCTTGAATAGAAGACAAAACGGATGGTCTGAATACCATCAAAACTGATGCGCTTCACGTCTCGTTGCAAAGCCCTCATCATAGCGTGACCAGTGTTCTTGTCCGTGTTGGCAAGAAAAAGCTCGCGATAAATTACTGCATGCGCAGCATGTTTGTGCAGCCGAACTGACGCAGGTAACACCGCCGTGAGAGCAGTATTAAAATAGGATTCGTGCATGTCCTCGAGCATCGCTCGATGTTCACTGACTAGGATTTCCTTGACAAAGTTGGGCGGGTGGGGTAGTTCCAACGTTCCGTTAAGGTATGCGACCAGTATGGCATTCTCGCGGTTCGTCCAGGCGCGTACACTATCATCACATCTGACCTTGGCCGGCGCCAATGCCGCCGTTCGCATTTCCAGTTGCTCTGGCGTCATGGTAGAGTCAGTGTCCGTCGTCCAATCTGTCAGTACGTTCCTGTCGTCGTGTACTTCACCCAGCGAAGGTCTACTTGTCCTAGCTCCATCAACTCATTGACGACTGTCGTTGACGTATCGAGGGTGCCAACTGGAATAGCTGTATCCACCAGTTCTGTCGTAGGATCCAGAGGTCTAAAAATAAAGGAAAATCCGCTTTCAATCACGGTTGTTGCTGCATGGGAAGGCACTCAGTGACATCCTTTCGCTTTGGAGCCGCTAGCCTTAATTTTACACCTGCACGTCGAGGAAGTCTGAGTTGGACCTGCAGATTTTTTAGACAGCGCGCTCGTAAATCCACTGGACAATTCGACATTCAGCTTCTGATGATAGCACC
This sequence comes from Phytophthora brassicae, assembly GCA_024679045.1. Classification (NCBI taxonomy): domain Eukaryota; phylum Oomycota; class Peronosporomycetes; order Peronosporales; family Peronosporaceae; genus Phytophthora; species Phytophthora brassicae. The sequence continues at coordinate 22,773 of JAIKVB010000219.1, read as the reverse complement.
GTCGCCGTGCCTAAATCTCTAACGTATTTCATCAGACCCCCTCTCGTGGTTTCGCACGCCGCTTCAATCCTAGATCGTTTCTTCTCCCCCAAATAGATTGACTTGCGCTTCGTATCTTTTAAAGTACCCTCAATACCTGAAAAAAACTTAGCGAGTGTAGCGTCCATGTTGCGGTGATCACGGTAGTAGTTAATTGTTGCCAGTCTCATCGAGTACGTCTCCGAGCTTTGTATGAACATGGGGTGGTGGTGTGTCCCTTTGCCATTCTCGCCGCGTTTTATACCTGGGCGCTTGCGCGCCATTGCTTTTTTGACGCGCTTCGAGTACTTTGTGTGTTGCCCGATATCGTGTTTGCGACGTTGGACCGAGCTCTATACTAGGCAAAACTAAGATTGTCGCAAGTACTTATCAGCGATTTGACACCTGTGTCCTTTTGGCTCATTCTATTGGCTGAAAACGTTTTGTCGGATACTAGAGGCTTTCAGAAACACCGTTTTCCCAGAAAACGGTATAAAAAACACGTAATGTGGCCCACACACGTATTTTCGTGGCGCGCAACGTGTTTTTGGTTTCCGTTGAACGGCAAGAGAGGGTCTTCATACCGCTCTCGGCAACTTCAATATCACGTGAAGCAGATCGAGCGATGCGAGACAAGTGCACGTTTGTAGACTGCCTTGTGAGCGAAGACGAAGAGCTCGATGTGCCCTCCTGCACGTCGTGCACGAAGCCAGTGCACCACATGTGCTCCAACACCATCCACGAGGGTGGTTTGGACGTTCGTGTGTGCTCCCAGTCCTGCCGCGACGCACTCGACTTGCCGAAGCAGCCACCTATCTCAGAAGCTGCTTCTGTGTCTCAAGCTTCCATAATCAATCAAGTTCGGGGCCCCAAGCGCGCACATTGCAAGCCGAGGTCCAGTGCAAAAGCTAAACGCAAGCGCAAGGGTGATAAGCAGTCACAAGCTGCTCCTACAGCCACGAGATCCACCAAGAAAAGCAGGCGTCCGAAGGAGAAAACCACAGTCAAGAGAAGATATAGGGTGTCAAATGCTGATGATATCTTGTATAGATACATAGATGCCATGTCAATCCAGCGCTTGGGGTAGATAAGCCGTCGCAGGCACACACAGTGAGCCTCCAAAGCATCGGTGCGGACGCCTTCATGTGTGCGAATAGTGTGGGGAGCTTTAAGTACCGCTACTCTTCCAGTAGCTAGTAGTGTCAGCTCACCGACAGTGAATCGAAACTGGTCCTTTGCTTCGCCGTCAGACATAGCGAGGATGTTCAACCGGAAATCAGGGACCAGGATGTGCTCTCGGTAGGGAAGGTGGGCTAGGCGCATCAGCAGCAGCCGCACAGCGTCGTCATCGTCGTCACCAGCAGTAGAGCGAAGTCGCTTCATCCGGGAAGCCTCCACTCTGCGTTGGAGATATGAATGTTGAAGATTTCTCGTGACCATCACTCTGCATTCCACATTATTAACACGTGATTTGAATTGACGGTAACGTTGAAGCACGAGCTCTAGCTCAAACGTACGCATCAAAACCCGGTGTCGTTGCTACGTGTATTTGGCAACGTGATTCTGAAAAGCGGTGCTTCTGAAAACCTCAACTAGAAGTATTATACGGTGCGGTATTTTAACAGCTTATGGTATTGTGAATTCTGGCTATCTTTATACTTCTGGGTTGATTGGTCGAAATCGACGAAGCAATCGCCAGCCTTCTCTCATTGGATAAACAATCTAAACTGTTATTTGCCCCATCTCTCGGAATACTTGTTAGCGCTCGGACGAGCTTCAGTGGTTAGTTTTGTGGTTTGTAACTAGGAGTGGCTTACGCACTAAGTTCCGCCCTGCACCCTCCATTGAGATGGAGGTTGTTGCAACAACGCAGCACGCTCACCCCAACACCGGTTTCCCCTGTTGGATATTCGCGGTAAGATCCAGCAGACGTTTATAAAAAGACCACACAAACTATCGGCAATTGGCTTCGTACATATGAAGCTAGAACTACTTATATACTCATAGATAATCAGTGTTGCTGTCTTATCGTGCATAAGCTGAATGTTGAGCCAGCAGCAATAAACGAGTGGAGTGCATTACCGGAGGAATTACGTTCATCTACAAAGCCCTTTAGAGTGGCTGAACAACCAGGCGATACATATTAGAGGTTGCAGGCTCATAAACCTCATTGGACACGGAGCTTCGACGGTGCTCGGGGTACGGTGACAATCTAACGCGCTCCCGAGACGCCGGCGCTGGTGAAGAAGGCGCCATCTTGAGAATAACACACAACTATTGTTTTGCATATTTTATGCTATTTGGCGGTCGGCCGTCGAGCGATTGGGCGATTCAACCAACCGCCAATGAAAATTTTGAGTAGAACCCACAATAATGAGAGTGGTTACTGTACCCAGCTGGAAATGAGCGGGTGAAAGACATAAAAGGGCCAACGGAGGAGAGCGGTTGCGAGCGTGCGTAGCCACAGCAAACCCGCGCGGGGTGCCGCGAAGCAGGGCCGCGAGGTACTTGCGTAGGCGGGCCCAGCACCGAGCTTTCCGGCGAGCCGAGCACTGTACTCGCCAGGTATTAGAATCTTTTCATCGCAGGAGCGCAGCGACTGCCTTTGCGAAGCAAAGCCATTAGAGTCAAATGGCTAATTTAGACGTCAGTGACATCGGTCCTGAAGAAAGATGGGCAAAAGAGACGTAATGAGCAGTTAATACAAACTTGAAGCTTAAAAACATTATGTGACCACTTGAGTTGGGCACAGTAACACGTGCCTATGGTAATAGCGCTTTGTTCGTTATTTCAGGATGAGTTGTGTGTCAAGCTGAAATTCTGGACAATACGAATTTACCCCCTCATACATTGTAATACAAGATAATAAAAAAGCTATCATCGACCGTTTAGCTGTACGTATACCATATGTGTAGCGTTCAAGTTTCCCGCAATTACATGTACCTCAGAATTGTCATCCAGTTTGGCCCATTTGCAAAACGCAACTTTTGGTTTCAGCCATATTGACGGTAAAGAGGTCGCTACTTGATCTCTGCCCTCTCTGCCCGTTCAAAACTGGAGTAGGATTGCCATACTACTTAGAAGTAACATCGATTCGTCCAGAGTCCGATACACTTGCTTTTACGTATTCTAGCTCCTTTACGTTAATCTAGCATCTGCCGTGCAGGAACAAATTTACACCAGCACAGGATGCACAATCAGACTACCGGTAGTACACACGACCAATCTATACCCCTGCAAAAGCAGTAATCAGATCATATCGGCGTAGTCAGTATTTCATTTAAAGTAAAAGGTGATGTGATACCGAATATCGAGTATAATTTAATATCCTTTAGGACCAGAAACAATACAATTGTACAAGTTAGTCGGCGAAATACACCAAAAAAGACATTGTCGAGAGGACCTTCTGGTGCTGTTGCCAGCGCTGCAAGCGAAAATAAGGTCGTCATTTACCGATTTGCCGCAAACTGTCCATCCAACTCTAAAAGCATGAAGGTTTGTTTCGCTGCTGCTTTGACTGCTGCGGCCTTGTCAGCGACCTACGCTGCAGACTTCTGTGATCAATGGGGGCAGACCACTTCGGGCGACTACATCATCTACAACAACATGTGGGGAAAAGCTGACGGCACGACGGCCAAGCAGTGTACGGGTCTGGACAGTGGTTCGGGTGACACTGTGGCCTGGCACACAACTTGGTCGTATCAGGGTGGTGACAAGAAGGTCAAGTCTTACGCCAATGCGGCGCTTACGTTCGACCCCGTGCCACTCACTGGCGTCAAGTCGATCCCATCGACCATGGAGTACACGGTCAAGTACAGTGGCAAAGTGGTTGCTGATGTTGCTTATGACCTGTTCACGAGCTCGACCGCTAAGGGTGAAAAGGAGTTCGAAATCATGATTTGGCTGGCTGCTATCGGTGGTGCTGGACCGATTTCGAGCACTGGCAAGGCCATCGACACGACCACAATCGCTGGTACCGAATGGAGCGTCTTCAAAGGCCCCAACGGACAGATGATGGTGTACTCGTTTGTCGCTTCGAAGCAAGTTGAGAACTTTGAGGGAGACCTCATGGAATTCTTCAATTACTTGGCCAAGAGCCAAAAGTTTGACATGAAACAGTTCCTTATTAAGGTGGAGTGCGGAACGGAACCCTTCCTTGGAGACAATGTCACTATGAAGGTGTCCAAGTACTCGGCGGTTGTCAACACTGGCGATGCCGCGGGTCCGTCTACAGGTAGCTCAGCGACCCAGACCCAGACTACGACGGCCCCCGCTGCCTCCAGCACAGGCGCCAGTGAGCAGACACCCCCAGACTCCACCACGGGTTCAAGTGACGAGCCTGACACCCCCAGCACTGGATCAAGTGAGCAGACTCTTCCTGCCTCCAGCTCAAGTGATGAACCTGACACCCCCAGTACTGGCTCAAGTGAGCAGACTCTTCCTGCCTCCAGCACAAGCTCAAGTGATGAACCGGACATCCCCACAGGTTCAAATGAGCAGTCAACGCCGTCCTCTGACGAGGGGGCGACGCCGTCTGTCACTACTGCACCTGCTACGACTTCCTCGTCAAGCGGTGCGAGCTCGCCTTCTACCCCCAGTACTTCTTCCTCAAGCGAAGAGACTCCGTCCACCCCCAGCACGGACTCATCTCCTGACCAGACGGAGATCACCGATGAGCCGATGCCAAGTACGCCAGAGAGCGGCAAAAACTGCGCTAGTCGCCGTGTCCGTCGCGAGTAAATGTGGATTTCATTCCAGTAAGCTGCTGCGATTCGTTACGACACTTGGTCGTTTAGATTGGGTACATGCAGTCGTGTTTGTTGTAGCGTCCATGTATGTTAAATGATCAGTTCTGATGCATTCTGCGACGCTTCTTTTTACTACTACGTAGTACTTGTTACATGTAGCTTTGACTGTTGTTGCCAGCTCATTTGCTTCTATCCATATATATATGGATGCAACCCAAACGACTTAACATAAGTTATGAATACATTACTGGTATACTACAGTAGTCGAATGTAGCTTCACGGCAATAGGAAGACATGCTGTCTGCTCGATCCTCCAGTTTTATCTCGGTGATCGATACAGTCAGCTCAAACGTCGGATCAGATACATGTATTGAGCCGATTATACTACTGTACACTGGATGCCAGTGTCGCTGTTGCAGCAACGGAGTTGCTACATGTACCGGTACAGAAATTACAGTTACCTTACCAGTACATGTAGTAGTCTGTAATGCCGCTGACTGGCACTCCGGGGCCGGAGCAGCAAGGGCCCTGGTACATGTATAATCATCGGCCCAACTCGACAGCCGAGTAGTCGTTACGACAGCAAACCGTGTGTATTAATAGCAGCAAGCAGCACGAGGTGTTAAGCTGTGTGAGTGTTAAGTACATGTATCATCTGTACCAAACACTTTTGATCTCGCAGTGGCCGGACTAACAGTATGCTTACAGCTCGCATATGTAATGGAGCAAAAGCTGCACCTGATCCTTAACTCGTGCTACATGTACCTAATATGCCAAGCTTGACTTGACTGGACCATTAATACATGTATTATTATTAATAATAGTGGAGCCCTTTGCTGGCTGAGGCGGGGTTACACATACTGACTCGATCTCGTGTCTCCACTGACTTGAGCATCCAGGTCTTCCGCCCAGCCCGCTGTTTTAAAAATCCGCTTATTGGCTTTCATCAGGACCAAATTCGGGATGGGGTGATCAGGGTTGCACCTATTAATAGCTCCCCTTTAACGTTACGGTATTATAATGCAAGACCCTCAGATGACACACAGCAACCACTGAGGTATTAATAAGTGGCCGTGGTGGACCAGACTCCATCCTCAGTCAATTACCGTGCACCATGTGGGACCAGTAGAAAAAACAATAATTCGGTGCGGTTTCGATTTGGAGCGGAAAGGTCGGGTTCCCCTAAACGCGACATGTAGATGCAGGACATTTAGGCCAATCGCTCACAGAGGCTTCTTCTCCCGAGGCGCAAGCGAGTGACTCAGGGTTTTTGGCCATTTTAAACAGGGACTAATTTGTGAAGACTATCAGCGCCTTCTAGAACAAGACAAAGAACCTTCAACCTCTTTTAATTTGAACAGCGTTTTGCACATGAAGATGACGACATCAGGCCACTCGCAGGCCAGTCCGGGGAGTTCGGCCCAACGCCGCCATCGTGGTCGAAGTCAGGCCGAACCTCCTTCGAACGAGAACGACGCCAATTTCAGTCGGATGCTGGCGATGCAGCAGCAGGGTTACACAGGTTATTCAGGTTACGCAGGAGGGTACCCCCAACAGCACGAACCCATAAAGCAGTCGTCTTCTTCGCGACACAGAGAAGGACAGCGGAGTAACCCAATGCAGAATCAGGCTCGGCAACCAAGACAGCATCGACCCACGACCAACGAGACGATGGCGACAGGACGGTCCATGCAGGACAATGAAGAGGACTTGGCAGGACGACCAGCCATGATCGCCATGAGTCAGGACGACTTACCATTCGACGTCCGACGTAACGCTGAGAGTCGCAGTAGACACCGCAGCCACCCGCGACAACAGGAAGAGCACCGTGGTAACAGCAAAACAGGCAACTTCTCGAGTAACTGCAGAGGCGGCCGGCCTGCCAACACAGTCAGCAGTCAGAACCGGACAGGAAGTCGAAGTCGTGCGGCCACAACTGAGGAACCATTTTCTCGTCCTCTGGAGCCAGCAGATCGTGTAACTTCTCGTACTGGCTCGGCGACTCGTAACCCAGCGCCAATTCGAACAGCCAAGCCGGTTTCTCGCCCTCAGACAGCAACTCGTCCATCAGCACCAATTCGTATGTCAACTTCAGTACAAGAACCAATAGCATGGCGTGTGGCTGTTGATCCCAAGTCAAAGAAACCGTACTATTACCATCCAATTACCCGTGAGACGACGTGGAAGAAACCGGCTGAGCTTGTGGCGGCTGAAACGCGGGAGAAGCGTCAGTTCTTTTCGGTCATGGAAAACAACATTCGTCTTAAGCTGAAAGACGGCTATTACACACGAGACAGTGAGACGTCCAACTCAAGTCACAGTACTCCTGATGCAGTTCACAAGCCTCACGAAATGTCTCCTACGTGTCGCTCTTCTGTTAGTACTGCGAGTTGTGGGAGTGCTCGTAGTAGTCTTAACTCGTATACAAGTGGTTCGAATCGGTCGTTGCCAGGATCTGCGCGTCAATTGATTTTGAATGCGACGCGCTCGCTGCCTACAACTCCTGAAGGAATGGGTGTACCCATGGTACGTTCGGGAGAAGACCAACCTCAACAGGAACCTGAAGTTACAGAGCGTGACTCGGAACATCCAGGTAAAAAGCGTCCTTCACTATTCAGGACGTTGTCGTCATACGAGACTCCAGTCATGACTTCTTTTCGTAAAGGAAGCGATGGTTTAGATGTCGATGATGTTGGCCGCAACGCTCCTATTGGCGTTGGAATCCCTTCGCCTATTCACGAGCGTGTTCGTCTGGCCGCTTTAGTGCCAAGAGCTTCGGATTTAGAAGCTTACGCGCGTGCTGTGAGAGCAGCGAATGGTATTGGCCGACCTTCTCTACAAGCTCCCATGTTAGGAGTTGTCGCTGCAGGAAGAGGAAGTTCAGCGTCAGTTCTTACGAACTTGAAGAGTCCTGGACACAAAGGGTTGGTTCTTACTGGGAAGCCTCGTACAATGTTACGCCGTTCCAACAGCACCAACTCCATTTATTTACGTATGGGAACGATGAATGTACCCGACCAAGACGCTACGATTCAGTGTGTGGCTACTGTGTTACGCGCGCATATGATGGAGGCAATGGACGATCCAATTCGCTCCGATCCGCGCTTTGATGTGTTTGTGACGGCCCGAGACCGCAGACCAATGACGTCCATTGCTGATGAACTGGATGCGGAAGCTTCTACTTATATAGAAGAAGAAGACGACGATGTGATCTTGGATGTTGTCCCGACACTGTCGGAAATCGGTTCTTTTGTCAAGCACGTGTTTTCCCGTGCTCAAATGGAGTCCGAATGCATTATCATGAGTCTCGTGTACGTGGAGCGTCTTCTGAAAGCCACAAGTGGATTCTTACAGCTACGCGGAGAGAACTGGCGTCGGTTGGTTTTCTGTTCAATGGTCATGGCGTCGAAAGTGTGGGATGATCTTAGTATGACGAATGCTGATTTCTCCAAGATTTGGCCGGAACTCTCTTTAAAGCAGATTAATGAGCTAGAGCTTGTGTATCTCAGTGCAGTCGAGTACAATGTCCGCGTCTCGGCCGTCTCGTACGCCAAGTACTATTTCCACTTACGCTCCATGTGTGCTACCATGGGTTTACTGGAAGCTTTCGATGAGAGCGCGCCGCTTAATTTGGATGGCGCGCGTAAGATGCAGGTGCTGTCAGAAGAATACCAGGAGCGTTCCAAATTGATGCCAGTGCCGCGTCGTCGTAGCGTGACCATTACGTCCACTTCGACTACTGAGAGTATGCAGGCTGGAGCTAACGCTGGTCGTTCGGCTGTTGGTGGAGCTCAGTCTCAGTCGAGCAAAGCTTCACCTGCTGCTAGTCTGGAACAACTTGTCCACATGCAGATGCGCGTGGCTGGTGGCACTTCGCTTCGGTCGTCCATGCACCGCTTGTCGACGAACATTGTGAAGCCGTAAATGAGGTGATAAAACTCAAGTTTCCAAGCTGTCAATGCGATTGGAAGAAAGCGGAATCAAAAGAGTGCAAGGAGAGAAAACAAAAGGTGAAAGGGTGTCTTTATTTGATGAGTAAGTGTAGTGATTCGTGCAGTGCCTAGTAGCAGTTGGAAAAACTTCTTGGACGAGATTTCGCGTCGATGGATCGAGAGAGAGAAAGAAAGAAGTGAATGTGGTGAGTGATCAAACTGGATGCTCCTGTAAGTACCAGAAAAGAAAGCCAAACGTTTGGAAAGTGTCGTAAGTGGGACTTGGTTTGTTCTTGAGTTTCTAGATGAGTGACGTGATGTACGTGTACATCCAGGTGAGAATTGCTTCTTGAGTTGGATCTTCCATAACAAAATCCTCTTTCTTGTCTTCAGTATCAGGTGTCTTCATTTTGTGTTGTAAAAGCTTTTTTTCAAGTGTTGAACGGAATTTTAAATCTTCCAACACTTTGATACTAAGAGTTTCCAGTGTGGGACTTGTAGTGTATGGTGGTGGAGATACATTAGCATCAAAGACCGGATCAAAAGCTTGTTCCTCTTCGTCATTTTCACTGTCACTGGAGGTTAAATCGGACTCGACAACGCTTTTCAACTGTAAAATCATGCGTTCAAACTCGAGATTTGCCATCGCTGGTAAAGAAGTGAGTTCCTGATCTTCTTCTGTTGAATCACTTGCTAATTCCACGAGACCTTTGTCTTTATCAGCAAATTGTGGGAGCGAAGACGTTAAAGACGTTGGAGCTGGTGGAGGCAGCAGTGGAAGTTCTGGAAGTTGTTGGACTAAAATGATCGGGTCATCTAATGGCGAAGCTTTGACGGAATGTTTGACCCCAAGATTTGCTACTTCAACCTGTTTCTTTCGCTGGAATTCGAGTCTTCGTTCACGAATTGACGGTTGATTGTCACGAGTTTTCGGTTTAAACAGTGGAGTTTCTAGTTTTTGAGGACGGATGTCAACTGGAGCTGGAGGGGGCGTCTTCAGATTCTCGTTCACGAATTGACGGTTGATTGTCACGAGTTTTCGGTTTAAACAGTGGAGTTTCTAGTTTTGGAGGACGAATGTCAACTGGAGCTGGAGGGGGTGGCGTCTTTAGGTTTTTCCCTTTAATACTAAGTATAAGTGGCTTTCGAGACGATTTTCCAGATTGTTTCGGCTTTTCAGAGACGAGTTTCTTGGCTAAAACTTTCCCAACGGTGGTAGGAGGTGGTCCCTTTAATACTAAGTATAAGTGGCTTTCGAGACGATTTTCCAGATTGTTTCGGCTTTTCAGAGTCGAGTTTCTTGGCTAAAACTTTCCCAACTGTGGTAGGAGGTGGCAATGGTAGATTGTTCACTAATTGCTCATGTTGAGCTCCCCACTACGTAAAACAACGACACAAATCAGTAAAATGTAGAGAATTAACAATAAAACTGAGTTGAAAGACTTACCTTTGCATTAAACGCAGCCACACGTTCCGAAACTCCACTCGCTCTCACCTGTTTCACCTTCTTTGCCACTTTTGGTGGCTCTGGGAGTGCAGCAACAGCAGCAGCGTCTTCGTTCAGTTTCATTCGTGCTTTTACCTTCATTTTTGCGTCATAAATTTCGGGTTTTTTAGCTTGTACAGACCCCACACGCTTCACCACATTCGCTTTACTTGGAGCTTGAGCAGGTTGAATGCGTTTCTGAACAGGACGACTATTAAGTCCTCGAGGTTTCCGACTAGCACCAAGTCTCGACTTAATCCTTGTTGAAGGTTTTACCACCTTTTGGACTTGACGAAATGGTTTTATCGCAGGTTTTAACATTGAATCCAAATCCACTAACTCTGCTCGACGTACATTTTGAGCTTGAGCGATAAAAGCTTTTTCGTCGTTTAAACTCTTTTTCCGAAACACATTTTCTCCATGTAAAACAGTGTGATTTAACTCGGAATTCAACGCTCGAGTTGACAAGAAACTCTGAATTCGACTTAAAACCACTGGGCGATGAATGAGTTGATTCACACTAGGACGCGCTCTTGGTTCTTTGTGTAACATGTCATTTACTAACATTTGCAGCTCTTTTCGGATGGAATTTAACTGTCCACACACTGGAAGTTGCGGTGTCACGGCACTCACAATGTTAGCAAAGAGTTGGCGTTGACTGCGACCGTCAAAAGCGTGTGCAAAAGTAGCCATTTCGAACAAAACGCAGCCCAAACTCCACACATCTGCTTTTGCATTGTAGCGCTTGCCAAGACAAATCTCAGGCGCCGTGTAGTACGGAGTACCAATGGACGTTTGCGCACAAGCCAAAGTGTGACTTAACACTGTTGCAACCCCCAAATCTCCAAGTTTCACAACACCAGACTTTGTGAGGAAAATGTTCGCTGGTTTCACGTCACGGTGCAAAATTTTGCGGTCGTGAAGGTGTTTTAGAGCTAAGCAAATTTGTACAAAAAAGCCTAGTAATTCATCTGGAGTGAAGAAAGCTTGACGAATTGAACGTCGCTCTAACGCTTGACTTAAGTCTCCACCGTCTGCAAAATCCGTCACGATACACAAGACTGAAGAGCGTTGTTTTGGACCTAAAAACGCACTTGAAGGTTTAAGGATGAAACTCTCTTTACATGCGATAATGTTAGGATGATCCAAAGCTGCTAATAGTCGAGCTTCACGTTGAGCATTCACTTGATCACGAGGGTCTAGAACGATCTCTTTAATCACAAATTGCTGTTTACTGAGTTGTGTCGAACCTGCAATTGGTTTACGAGTAGCTAGATAAGCACACCCGAAGCTTCCTTGACCAATTTTGCGCACCTTGACGTATTTCTCCATGCTGGAGAATATCAAAGTGACCAAAAACACAAATAAAGACGAGAAAAGAGTAAAAATAGACGAATTTTCGGTAAGATCCCGTAAAACTGATATTGTTTTGTGGTTTCTTAATTTAAAGATCAAAAATGGACTCAGAAGAGAAGAAGTACAAAGTTCTTATGAATGAGATGGATTTACTATCGAAAGCTGGTTGTTATCCACGTGAATTAAGTGCTGAAGATGGTGAAGGGTTTCTTTTTAAGGGGAAAACGTCTTCTAATGTAAAAAATGGTACAAAATACTCTAATTTCCAGCGTAAACCTCCTCATCTTGATATGACACGAGAGTATCAAACAGCAGAAAAAAGTTATCGAGCAGCTCGAACCACCATCACAACATTTAATGAAAGACATCGTCAAGTGCAAATTGCGCAAGAAGAAACTTTCACACGTGAACTTCAAAGCCAGAAATTCACTGCAAATTTCGCGGAAACGAGACTCGCAACTTGTGGCGCGCCAACGCTTAATACTATGAGTGTACGTATCGAACGCCAACGAGCGCAAATTAGCGCAGAACGTCAGAAATTCACTGCAAATTTCGCGGAAACGAGACTCGCAACTTGTGGCGCGCCAACGCTTAATAGTATGAATGTACGTATTGAACGACAACGAGCGCAAATTAGCGCACAACCGCATGATAAACTTCCTGTTAACAAGAAATTGCGCGAATTGGCACGTCGTGAACAACTTGATACGCAAATCCGAAGCGCTGTCCGTCGTTCGTACGGATCTCACGAATTAAACTTGAAATCGCTGGAATTGGTTCATATCCCACGCTCTGCAGTCTTTACGACACTTTTACTGCAGTTTGCACGCTCCATTCGGACCGTAAATGTTGCGCGAAATGCGTTGCGGGAGCTTCCAGAAAGTTTCATTGGCGCTTTTGCCGAAGTGGAAACGCTCATTTGCAAGGAAAACGCGCTAGCAAGACTCCCATTTCGAGCTCTAGGCGCGTTACAATACCTAAAAGTGTTGAATGTATCAGGTAATCAACTTGACGCTTTTCCTGCTGAATTACCAGCTACACTCGAGATATTAGACGCAAGTCGCAATCGGTTGCAGGAAATTCCAAATTTGCACGTCTTAACTCGTCTTTTGACACTGGATTTGAGTTACAATCACTTGCAATTGGTACCTTGTGGACTTGTAGCTTTAACGAAATTGCAGACGTTGATACTCACTGGAAATCGACTCATGACACTTGCGCTACGACCACAAATGAGTCGGAAAAAGTCACTAAATTGCAGACGTTGATACTCACTGGAAATCGACTCATGACACTTGCGCTACGACCACAAATGAGTCGGAAAAAGTCACCAATTGATGAATTTGGTGCAAAACCTTTGCAAGAAGAGAAACATTTGTGGCGTGTGGAAGAGGATCCAGTCACAAATGAAATTGTGTACTTTAATTTGCAGTTGAAAAGCGTAACTCGGATTAAACCTCGTTGTTTTCAAGTTCACGTTCCTAAACTTGAATTATCCGGCAATCAAACGCAATTTTAAACCTCGTTGTTTTCAAGTTCACGTTCCTAAACTTGAATTATCCGGCAATCAAACGCAATTAAGTAAAGAAGATTTTTATCCGGATGAGTGGGAGATTATTGTACCTAATTCTTCAGCTACTTCTACCGTTTTACTGTATGTAAATCATTTAACTGGTGAATCTTTTGCAACTCTTCCATCTGCACTTGATCGATGGGATGGTGTTGATCATTTGCACGCTCTCTTTCTCTCTGGTAATGAACTTAGAGACTTGCCTTCATCTATTGTAAGTTTATTTTATTTTTTGAAATATTTTATGATTTTTACAATCGAAAACTCACGTGAACTGACTGAATTAGGGCAAACTGAAGCGATTAAAGCGACTGGAAGCTGAGAACAATAACCTTCTCACTCTTCCCGACGTTTTAGAGGGTTTAAAAGCACTGGAAACACTGAAATTAGGGAGGAATGGACTGGCAATTCTCCCTCCATCGTTCACAAAATTAGGAAATATCACCGAGTAAGTGACATTTTGCACTCAGTTTTTACTCTTCAGCTAATTTTTAGTTGGTTTTTTTGCAGAGTGGACGTTAAACTCAATCGTTTGCGCGAATTACCACAAGCTTTGGGCGATTTGCAGCAGCTTCGAGTTCTTGACGCAAGTGCAAATGTTTTAGCGAAACTTCCACGGTCGTTTTTAGCGCTAAAGAGACTTGAGACGTTGCGCTTATCTGGTAATTTCGAAACTTCCACGGTCGTTTTTAGCGCTAAAGAGACTTGAGACGTTGCGCTTATCTGGTAATTTCTCTCTTGTAGTCTCTGGGTTTGCACTGGAGACTTTACGAACTGGAAATTTGGCTGAAATTCAATGGCAATTGGAACATCAGATTGAGTGCGAAAAACATGGCAAAACTCATCCACCAGAACCTCAAACTCGTCTCATTGGCGTAGATTGAGTGCGAAAAACATGGCAAAACTCATCCACCAGAACCTCAAACTCGTCTCATTGGCGTTGGTGCAGAATGTTGGAGCACCAATTTGCACGTGAATCGCGAATTTGCACGTTCTGTCGAACTTGCGCGAAAAACTCACACGTTGTCACTGCATTGGAAAGGAATCCAAGTCCTTGAGATCCCTCCCGTCTTCTTCTCACTCTCCGATTTGCGCGAATTGCGTCTCTCCGGACAACAGTTTGGCACTCTCCCAGCAGGTTTCAACACATTTTCCAAGTTACGTTTGTTGCAGCTCCGCCAGAACGAAATTCGCTCGATCGCACCGGAAGTTTTTGCACTTCATATCGATCATTCACGGTCTGGAATCGCTGCAAGTTTAGAGTCTCTGGATTTGCGCTACAATCGACTTGAGACTCTGCCTCACACGTTTGCGAATTGCACAAAACTGCAACTTCTACGTGCTAGTCACAACGTCATCGTAACTTTACCGAACTCTTTGACTGGCCTTGCAACTTGTTTAACAGATCTAGAACTGGCACACAACCAGCTACGAAATGGTCCTTCAGCTCTAAGTTGTCTTCGCTCCCTCAAACGTCTTGATTTGTCTTTTAACCGTCTGGAAACTCTCGCTGAAGTCGATTTCTCACAACTTACAAGACTTGAAATTTTGCGTTTAAGTGGCAATAAACTCACGGAACTACCGATGTCATTAGGAGGTGTTGGAACTTCTGACAATGGACAAGTTCCTCCTATTCGTGAACTCACAATTGCTGGTAACATGTTGTGCGAATTTCCACCAGCAGTTCTTCATCTAGGTGCAACACTACAACGACTTGAGATGCAAAGCAATCGCTTCGAGCAATTACCCACGAGTTTTGGCGTTGCATTAGCGCAATTGAAGAGTGTTAAAAGCGATGGTAATCCATTTCGTTCTCCTCCTGCGCAAATCATGCGTCTTGGTGTACAAGCCATTCGCGTTTATTTGCGCAAACGCGACCACCGCGTTGAAGAACTTGCAGCTCTCTTAAGTGCTTTAGGCCTTGTTTTCAACCGCGAAACGTTCAAGAAACCCATTCTGAAACATTTACTTCCTCTTGAAGTGCCATTACCAACTTTTCCTTTTCTCACTTTGAAACATTTCACAGCATTAGACCGAGCGATTGATCACTATATAAACGGCGCATTTTATCTTCCACGAGTGCAATTTCGCCGCGGATGCGATCTTTTGCACGACTTGTTGCTCACGACTCACTTTCAACTTGCGCAACAACATCATCGAACGGTTTTGCACGAACTTCTTGCATTACTTGCACTAATTCGTGAAAAACGATGGGCTGATAAGACTGATTTGCGCTACGATAAACTACGACCATGGGGACGACGGACGGAATTGGTTGGTGTTTATATGGTACGAGGCTCAATGCTCTTCCCTGAAGCATACAAAACGGATGATAAAATGGTTCGTTTTCCATTAAATCCAGAGAAAAAACTTCCAAGTCTTTTTCACGTCATTAGAACCAGAACACACCGTGGATTTCCACCCGAGCCTTTTATTGAAAACAAACGTTCTTTACGTGATATTGAACGAGCTTTAGATCAATATGTTGGTCCTTATGGTCCAGTTGGTGTATTTCATACGAAAATCCCTATGCGTTGCGCTTGTGAAGAGCTACTTTGCTTTGGGAAAATGCACGAGCCATGTGAACAAGTAGGCTGGACTATGGTGCGGGTTTTATATTCGCGCAAAGAAGTTGCGCAACGCGAACTGGACGAGCAAAAGTTGCGCGAAGCGCAAAACGCGCTGCTTCCGCAAATTCGCACTTTTCTCGAGACACCTGAAGGTGAACAACGATTTCATAAAGAAGTTTGCCTTGCTAAAAAAGCGTTGCGGATTCATCTTCTTGCTATGAAAAAACAGTTAAAACGCCATAAAGACAAGTTAAAACTGCTTGCAAAACGCCACGCGAGAGACGAAAAAGTGGCGCAAAAAGTAGCGCAAAAGAGGAATCCGATGAAGAAAGCGGAGACACTGGGAGAGTTGAAAGCGCGCGTTGCGAAGCGCAACAAACTCGAATTTGCGCAAATTTGCGTTCGGGAAGACACTGAAGAACTGGAGAGAGGGAAGAAGCGTCTTGGTCAGGGTCACGCTGCTTTTCGAGAAGAAGTGGAGCGAGTTTTGCTTGAAAAAGTAGGAGCTTCTGTTCGTCAACATCTTGTACGACAACAACGCGATAAAGCCATCAGAATGGGTTGGCGACGTCCTTGGGATGGAATCGACGGACGCGCTTTTGCGCAATATCAGCGCGAAATTTTGCGCAACAAACTCGGTGGCGTGAGTGAAGCAGGTTGCGAAATTGCACCACAAAGTGTTTTAAACTCTGCCAAAGAGACGAAAAAAACTGACGACGATAGTGAGAATGAAGGTAGTGACGGGAACAGCGAAGTGAGTGACGTTTCTTTCGATGGGTACATGGATTTAGTCTCGAATTTAGGTCGTGATTTATATGAAGAAGATGAAGAGAATGCAGCAATAACTCAAGCAGCACGAACTGTTGCGTTAACAGCTTTAGAAGCTGAAGAAGCAGAGCGAGAAGTGGACGATCTGGACGAGTTCAGCTCGGAAGATGAAAAAGAACACGAATCAGAAGATAGCGACCTATAATACAAAAAACATTTGATAATAAGGTAGTTTAAAACAAAAAAATGGGGTCAGGGAAGTTAATTTGGTACAAGAAAACTCCTTACAAACAGTGAATAGTGACGTGAATTGCTGCAATTTGTGCTTGAAAATGGTCCAATGTCTTGTCCACTTGGTGTTTTTTTGCTCACAAAGACAAAGGTTGATGTCCATTCTGCTGTTGATAGTGAGAGTTGTAACTTCCTCCATTGGTGGCGTGATGAGCATGTTCAGCAGCAATTCGATTGGCGTTTCGGACTGAAGGAGACGACGTTTTCTTCCGTGGTGCACGCATCGAGACACCGTCAATCATTGGATATCTTTCTGCAAAAGACGGAGTACGTGGCGTCTTTAAAAGCGTCTGCAAAACAGCGTCACGTCGACCAGGATTTTCGTGCAAATAGCGAAATTTGTGGAAAACTTTCATGGCGTATTGCGCATCAATAACTGGATCGTGGTCGGCCTCCTGAATCTCCTGACCAAGAAGGTACTTGGCTACATGACGGAGGGAAAAATAACGATAGCGAACTACGCCATTCGTCAATTGCATTGGAAGTCGAAAGAGATCAGCGACGTCGAATTCGCCTTTGTAATCCGTCGGTTTTTGCAGTGTGAGCCACTCGAGATCCTTCTTAATTGATTGGCCCACAATGACACTTTCAACTGGTAGAATAGTCTTGAGTTGAATTAAGGCTTGTTCTAAATCTGGAGCGTCTTTCAAATTTCTAAATAAGACAAAAAGGATGAAAAGTGAGTAAAATAGTTTGCACTTTCAAAACCACCACGCAAGATATTAACTTACTCTTCTGTAATCCCAGTGAGTTGTGTGAGGTAGCTCACAATTGGTTTCGTTGGCTTTACATACTGGTCAAACACTACCTTCTCGTTCTCATCCACCACAGCAATTCGCGCAACATCACGATCACTAATAAAATAATCGAATGAGTTAACCCTTCTTCAAAAAGAAAATAAAAATAAAATACGTACTTGGTGCCATTCCCCGTCGCGACACATTCGACATCAATGGCGAAAAACTTGCAGCAGCCAGAGAACATTTAGCCCATCTCTTTAACCCCCCAATGTACTAAATATCTTACCGGTCCTTTAATGTCCCTCGTCAACACAGGTAAAATCTCGCTGATGATCTCTTTCTTCTGTGGATTAGCCTGAATCTGCAGTTTCCTCTTGGGAATTCCATCCGACAAAGCTTTTGCAGTATTTTCGTCTCCAGAATTGTTCATTTGCAGCTGTTCCGTCCTCATCACAGGCGACGGAAGTCCTGGATGGTTATAGAAAACTGCCCCATTACTAGCCATCGCCACTGGGAATTCCTGGGGTAGCGGAGGTGCATCCATCTCCTCGTAAGCTGCAAATTCTGGCATGTCATCGTTTGAATCGGTGGTTACATGCACAAAAGGACAGTTGGTGCCGTTGCGACAGCTTCCAGACGAGAAGAAGCGACAATGACGCGACTGAGAAGGCGACGGGATGGCTCCATTAGCGTACGGATTGGACGAACTCAGTGACACGTCGGTGCTGGCATTGGAGGAGGTTTGTTCTCCGTCATGGCGGAAGCTGCAGGAGGCGCCACGGAAACAACCCTGGGGTGACTGGAAGTAGCGGCAGCTCATGGCGACCGATGAGCAAGTGCGTGGTCGAGTAAGAAGATGAAAAGGAGGCATGTGATTGGACAATATGTGGGTGGGATAGGAGGCAATACGGTGGATGCTGGACTATTATAACAGGGCGACAGGTGGTGAGCAGCAGCATTTCAGTGTGCTTGATATTAATACCGGTAGGAGGATGTTGTAGCGTTAGTGATCATGCTGCAGTGCTTGGATATGATGGTGTTGCTGGCGTTACGCTATTGGTGTAAGTCGGTGTAAACGTTTCGAATCTCTGTCTGTCTGTTTGTGATGAATAAAGGCAGCCGCGGTCTCAGATAATTACGGCGTTTGTTTTTGAGTCACAGCGCGCAGGCACGAGGAGTTTAGCAGCGCAACGGATGCCTGATCCGATCAAACTACAGTATTGTTCTGGTAGTTTAGAGCACGAAGGCGAATGGAAACAAACCCAAGGCCCCACAGTATTATTTGATTTGGCAACTCTTTATTAGAGTCTACCTATCGCTGCTAGTCATAATACATGTACCAGTGTTTAGAGCACGAAGGCGAATGGAAACAAACCCAAGGCCCCACAGTATTCTTTGATTTGGCAACTCTTTATTAGAGTCTACCTATCGCTGCTAGTCATAATACATGTACCAGTACACCACTAATAATAAAATAATAGAAACCTCATCGCAAAGTCCACTTGGAATCATAAATCACAAATTGCCAGCACTTCTTCAGTTTTGCGACCACGTCACAGATTTGTGTGTCCACATGAGTCTCGTGGGCCAATCGTTATGATTATGCCACAAAAAAGCTGATTTTTTCGACACGTCGCCTCTGTCGAAAGTGCTTTTTGAGCTTCAAGAGGATCCTCAAATCTAAAGTCTCATTTACGCAACACTCAACTCCGTTTCCGGTGGTCTTCAAGTTGCCTCTTTGCACGGTGCCAGACCTACATCCTCTACGGCTTCATACTGCAGCTTTAGTAAGCAGTACATGTACCAATATGCCGTTTGCCCCACCGTAGCTACTGGCTTTGCCCAGCAGCTCCGTGTGTTTCACCTCTGCGATTGGTGTTATATTTTCTTTCGTTCGCGATGTCTTTAGCTTCGGCCACATTGAGCCAAAAACCAGCTTTGTCTACACTATCATACTTTTGTCATACATCAGCCTCGGCAATCCCACAACTGCCACGTCACACACTCGCGATCATGCGTGCGAACGGTAGTGCACTTGTTGCCTGAGTTGGTACAGGCGAAGGCTTGGCCACTGCAACAGTCGATGGGTTCTGCTTCGCTCCTGAAGGCGCCAAAGTTGATACACACAACCCCTGAGTATTTGCCGACTGTGTCTTCATTGGTGGAGCCATTGCGCCGGTGGGAGACGTCGGCGACGCGTAACCAGCGCACGCAGAATTTAAAGGCGGAGAAACACTGCGAGACGACGCGACGGGTTTCGCATCGTCCGCGTTCTCTAACACACGCACAAAGCGGCCTTTAATACGTGGACGATCGTCAGCCAGCTTCTTCCTGCAGTCGTACTTGATACTCTTCTTCCAGGTACGATTTTTGCGCTTCTCGTGGAACTTCTGAAGACGCAGTTTGCGTGCCGCAGGACTGTACGATCCAATCTTCTTCTCCGTCGAGTTCGAGGTTGGAGAGGTAATACTGAGAACGCTAAGTAGCGAGTCCGTTGGCGCGGTAATCGACAGAGAAACTGATGAGTTGCTTGTAGCAGACACACGAGCCTGCTCCTTCCGCAACTCTTCGGCAGCGGCTGAATTCGCAGCCATCTGAGCTGACGAAGAGGACGCAGCTCCTGTAGCATCCGTAGACTTGTCCACGGTTGTTGTCTGCGCTTTATCCTCCAAGAAGATGCTACTGCGTTTCTTGCAAGTAGGTGATGGAATCTTGAAATTCATGGTATCGAAGCTCATGAGGAGCTTCTCCGCGTCCTTAGCGTTGCTTGACTCCAAGCGGATGTAGGCCGGATCAACTATAGGCGCATTAAACGGCAACAGATGAGCACGCGTTCGTCTCAGCCAATCAACGCCATCATGACGTGTCCACGTTTTCGGTTTGCAGTGCTAAAAAGCAGCAAACAGAATAGAGCAAAAAAAACTAACCGAAAGTTGACGCCATCTCCGCTGAGTCCTCGAAGCCACGCAGAAACGATGGTCCAAAGCCGAAGTCGTTGACGTCATCGCTTGTCGCATTATCTTGAGCCAAAACGTCCATACTCAGTGCCAGATCCATCTCATCATGAGCGACCCAGTCGATGTCTTGATTCAAGCGGTCGTCGAAGTCCATGGCTCGCAGATAATCGTCGCTAATCCATCCGTCCAGATCGAGCTCGAATTCGTTCTTGAAGATGTCGTCCAGTCGCGCTTTCTTGGCGTCAGATGCACTTGAGAGTCCGCTAGATGAATGCGGGCGCTTGTTACGCTGAGCTCCTTTGATCTTATCTTGGGGGGACAAGCACCTGGCTGTTTTGCTTTCCTCTATGGGGCTCATCATCGCGATCTTTTTTCCGTTTTGATCCCAAAATGGACCAAATGAGGGACTGGCTGCTGGTCCAACACCAGGCCGAGAGTATTCAGCAACTGAAGCGTCGCCGAAAGTCTCACTTAACGACTGGATGGAGCAAAAGGTGGCCGCGAAGTTGCAATGCAATTGCAGCTGCGGGACGCACGGAAAGCGAAGAAGAACACACTGACGAACGAAGAATTGGGTGGAAATGAATCGACTGATGGATCACGTAGCCCACTCGCCCACTGCAAGTAGCTGGTCGCGCTCCGAGTCGAGTTTCTTTCCCGCAGAGGATTTCAAAATGACTTGGTCGAATGGCTATCAGAAAAAAGCACATTTTTAGACGCGAAGGCAAAAGAACTGATAGAAACATTGACCTGCTGTTTGATTGGCTGAAACGACAAGCGATCGCACGAAAACGTTTTCTGAAGATGATTGGCTGAATTTAACCAATCATCACAGCTTGTAAGGTTCAATGGATTTCGGTTAAGTTGCGTAAGTAACTCCCTTACCCATAAAAAACGGTCACTTACTTGGTATTTGTACTGGATAAATGCGGACAAGGTCGGACACGCGGTACGATTCATTTAAGCGAAAAACGTACTTAGCTAGTAGTGAAAACGAACACGAAAATGTTCGCCAAAGAGAATGGTTGTCTGTCTTACCGCCGCCTAACCTTGACGTCCTACCAATGCTGTTTGCGCTCAATCGCAGTTTTACGCTGTCATTCTTCCATTCTCGAATGAGAAGCGTTAGCTCGTTGCTCTATGAGCTTCGGTGCTGGTCTGAATTTCCGACGTTCAGTGGGCGGGATAACGGCGGCGCGAGAGCGGCCATTTTTAGCATATAAAGGGCTACAAGTCCCGGCTTTCGCGCCCTATAATAGAACCCGCTCGCGTCTGGCCCTGCCGCCGATAATAAGCAATGCTGGCAGTTTTTCATGGTGGCGCGAGAAAGCTGGTGGACCCGGTTGTCCACGCATTTACAGTAAGTACATTGTTGCTCTTGCTACAAGTTGTTGAGGATATGCGTAGGAAGAAGCTTTAAACTGTGGGGTCTGATATTTGCAAAAGAAAGCACTTTTACATACATGTACGTGGCTACAGGAGAAACTGAAGATAGGACGAGCCTCGTCGCAAGCTATTATACCGTAACTTGCAGTTCTGTACATCTGCAAGTCTTGTCTATTACTGAAGTAATAGAGTGCGGGTCTATCGTACCGTATTAGCAAGGCGCAATCGTGGCGTTTGGGCGGGGCCGCCGCCAGCCAGTCAAAAAAAGCAACTTATTTTGAAAAGCACCAACGGAAAGTTGCGAAAAGTGGAGGATGGGCTCCGACCATCAGATCATCTTGCATCGCACTTGAGTTCGAATCTGAGATCCATTTGTAGCTAAATCAGGAACTCTTTCTTAAACTAGGAAAGGGGATTCTCTTTATTATGCAATTCTTTGACTGTTTGAGCCTCATCGCTTGAGCATGAGCCCATCGATAGTTGACTGTATTAATAGCAAAACCATTCTTTTTGTTGACAAGCTAATACCGGTACCGGTAGTGGCATTGCGCTTCGTGTGAGAGGGAAACGTTTTATAGATTTGTTAGGTGTGCGATTACGGCCTTAAAAAAGTGCTTTTTGTATAAAATGATTTCCCACCTTGCTGAAAATACCGGTAATATACCGGTGAGACTCACCATCATGCGAATTCGTCGACGCCCCGTGCATCACCTTCGAATCGAAGAGCTTTAATAAAGCGCTACAAAAGCAAATATGTACAACAACAAAAGCCTTTTAAACCGACCGCCGTGGATTTGCACAAAATATTTGCTTGCAAGGTGAAACGTGATATCCTGCTGTACGTGATATGACATCGATCCACCGACTTGGTAGTTAGCAAAATGTAGAGCTAAAATGATAACTGCTATATATTATATATGATATCGCCACCAACCCAAGCTGATAGTAGTT
>JAIKVB010000218.1:0-35610 GCA_024679045.1 Phytophthora brassicae | reverse complement strand
GATGTCGCCGAGTTCGTCAGGGCTTGTTCTATATGTGGAGGCGGGAAGGGTCACCGACCCTGGCGTGCCGGCTTAATGCAACGAATGCCCGTATACGACCTATCAGGACCGTTCTCGTTACTGGTAGTAAACGCGATTGGACCTCTTGTTACTACGGAACGCGGCAACAAGTTCATTTTGGTATTTGCGGACTACTTCACCCGGTGGGTTGAAGCATTCGCTGTGCAAGCTCTCGACACTATTACGTTTGTAGAAGTACTCATAGATGGCGTGATCAGTCGTCATGGAGTGCCCGAAAGGCTTTTGAGCGACAACGGTACGAACTTCACGTCGAACTTGGCAAGATCCCTATATGAAACTCTGGGGATTAAGAAGTTATTCAGTGCTGCATATCACCCTCAAACACAAGGGTTAGTGGAGCGCTTCAACGGAACGCTGCTGGGCATGTTGAAAATGTTCGTGCACGAATCTCAATCCGACTGGGATGTCTACCTCCTGCGCGTACTATTCGCCTACAGGACGGCTTTTCATGAGGCTTTAGGAGATTCTTCGTTCTTTAGTCTATATGGCCGTGACTCGAGATTGCCCTTGGACCTGGCTTTCCTCAACACCGGGAAAGACTGGAAAAGTAATGAAGTGGCGGCGTACCGAAGGAAGTTGTATGAATCATTACGCAACTCGCGTCGTCTTGTGGAACGTCAATTAATTAAGGCGCAGGACCGGCACGAGAAGCGATTAAGTGGACAAAAGCGAATGGACTATCTTGACGGAGACGCTGTCTGGGTATACCAGTACTTCCGAGCGAAACGAGGTGAGAAGCGGACTAAGAAGTTGGCGTTTACTTGGCACGGCCCCTATCGGGTCGTAGGCCAAGTCGGGGAGAACGCGTACAGGGTCGCGATCCCTTCTCATCCGAGTAAAGTGGTCACAATCAACGTGAATCGGCTTAAGAAGTTCAAGGGACGCTGGAGTCGTCCTATAGCGGATGAGATACCCGATGGAGTGGATGACTTAAATAGCGCCGTTACGACTGAAGACCTTCCATCGACAAGCTTCACGGAACGAATCTCCATTGCGGACTAAGAGACGGCGTTCTCCGGCGTGGACGTCCCAATCGTGGATATTGTGGCTAAAAGACTTAAAGACCGCCAAGTGCAGTATTTGGCACTAACGGCTGGCTTCCTAGAACAGTGTTGGCTTCAAGGTATCAGGAGCTGATCACGTCTTTTGAAAAGGCAGACAGGAAGAAAAAGAACCTGCCGGAATTGCGTCAAAGTGCGCTTTTGCGAGAAGCTAATGCTACTGTTGACGAGGACGAGCTACTGTTCTAGTGGAACGGGGCCCGTCGAAAGAGTATGTGGTGATATCTCGAAGTCTTCGTTAAGATCGAGATTGTGGAAAAATGCATTTATTTTACATTTGGAAAAGCTAAATTACGCGGTGGAACGATTCAAGCGCGGTAGAGTGGCTCTGCATAAAACCAGGATGAAAGAAAAGTTGGAGTGATATTAAAAAGGAGCGAGACACGAACTACTTTGCTAGGTGTCTCTTTCAGAGCAGGCGGCTTCATTCTCGCTGTCATTACCATCGCCTACAACTGAAGCTGGTGCAGGAGAACGGGGCGACTTTAGTCGTCAAAACGAGCAGTAGGCTCGCCGTCCTCTTCGGCATCGGACAGATCGTCACCTTCTTGTTCCTTTGGCGTGAAAAGTGGTGTAACTGGAACGCTGTACGTCTTGTCAACGATGGAGGGTCGGATACGGTCTTGTTCCTGCTTAACGTCATAGTTGTTTATCAACCGTTTCCATGGGTCCTTGTTCAGAGAGCTCACCCAAGTGTCTGGAACGGCCTGACTGGAATAAACGTCTAGACGAACGCGAGCAAGGGCCCGAATGGAGAGGCGATACTCTGGTTTGGCTAACGGGTCGAGAGCTTCGGTTGACTCTAAGAAGGTGCGCATGTCTGGATACCCGAAGTCGTCGATATGGTCTGGGTCGAGAGCGTGCTGATACACGGCGTCGAAGCGGTCCCGATCTCGACGGTACAGATTGGGCAAGTCTTTAGCGACGGGACCGAGATAAGTCTGATCCTCACCCCCTCCTTTACCCGGCTGACCACCTAGCCAAAACAGGTCGCCAGCTTCGTCTAGCCCTTCCAGCATGCCATAATACCCCAAGGTTTCGATGCTCACGCTTAGGAGGGCGAGTCTCGCTTGAACGGCACGAAGTTTGTGTTTCCGACGACTTGCTGTGTCTGTCGACTCGCGTAGGGGTGCGTGGAACGCCCACTCCCAGAAGGTCCGTCGATGCGCCATCCAGAAACGCCAGTTTGCACGATACAAAGCTGGGTGTATCACGGGTCGTACCATAGCATACGACCGCGCCAAGGGAACGCTAGACGCCACGGTGTCTTGCCAAGACGCTCGGCCTTCTGTAGAACGTCTTTAATAGCATGACGAACGTCCAGTGGTGCCGCCGGGTTAATCTCCGGCAAGATTTGGTCAAGTGACGGGGACGGCGAGTGATCTTCGGCAGCATCAGGTCCAGGGGTGGTCGTCTTGCGTTTCTTCTTGGCCGGCGCGGCCGAACTCTTGTATGATGGCTTAGGAGTCGGGGCGGTCTTCTTAACGCGGGCCTTGCCTTTGTTTTTAGTGGGCGCCTACGGAGGAACAGTAACTACGACGGGGGACGCCACAAGTGGTGCAACTGCAATCCGGGGCGGCTGGGCTGCTGGGAGTAAAACGACTGTGTCGTGAAGAGCGACGTCGGAGCGCCCTTCTATCAGCGCCCTGGCCGGGCCGTCTAGATGCTCGATGCCCGACGAAAGACCGTTGACTTGGAGACGAGAGAGCAATTGGCTCCAGGAACCCTTAAGTGCCACTCGGATGAGTGGGGTGGGCGAACCTCGAGCCTCCCTTTCGAGCACGTCTGATACAAACCGACTGATGTCTTGGACTTCTTGTGAGGTGTATGGGCACACCATGGTTTGCTGGCTGAGGGCCCCGGAAGAAATCGCGAAATGACTCAAGAAAGCTTATGAACCCAGAAGGCGAGTGAAGTTTGTGGACCACGAACGATCCTGAGAAAGTTCCATGATTGGACGGTCAAGACTAGTGTCTGAGAACGGCTTCTTGAAGTCTGGAGACTAGCCTGAAGATACTATGGAACCTACCCATAATTGGATAAGCTTTGTGGCAGCAACGACGCTCAAGAGTGGTGAAAAATATGTCGACGGGAGAACGGGCGTTACAGTTCATGGACTCTACTCGGGACGCCGTCTATCTACTACCTCCTGCTGCTTGGGGCGTTATCAGCATCTTGGTTTGGGTTTTTACGATGCCGCTGCGAAATGTGAGCATCATTTTCTTAACGGGATTACGCGACGTGGGGGCTAGCTTGTTCTTTTTCGCTCATACGTGCGCCGATAGATATCTGGCTGCGACGAGAAGTCCCGCTATGACCTCAATGTGTCCGAGCGAATACGCTTGGTCTCTGATGGCTATGGTCTTGCTGGTGCCTATGGCGGTACTACGTGACTACGATAGTAATTCTGGAGCGTTCGGGCGCATGTGGCGGACGTGGTGCTACGCCTGGCACCATACGTTGTGTGTCTTTTTCCCTAATGCGCTGGAAAGGACTAGGAAGTCGTGGAAGAGTTACGTTCGAGCCACTTATGAGGCGTCGTTAGCTATAATTGAGGGCGTATACGACGTCTTTTATGGCATTTACCTGCTGGTTTTGCTATTGGTCTCGACTTTCGTCTATTTACCTCGGATCGTGTAAGATGTTTTGGAAGGAATGTTGTTTGGATGGGCGGGCGTCTTGATTTCGCTCTGTTTAGGAAATCTTTATTTCGCATTTTCTGAGGTGTTGATACAAGTTACGGGCGTAGTGATACTGTCGGGATTGTACAGTAAGCTCATGAGAACTTTTAAAGTGCGCGTACTGAGTGCCACGCCCAGAAGAGTGGCTAACCATGGATTTGAAGATCTGAAGACGCGACTGGAAATGAGGACTAAAACTGAAGAAGCAAGTGTAGAACGCCTTCGTAGAGCAACTATTGGAGACTCCGTGTCGAGGTATGCGGCGAAAGAAGTGATACCAGAGCGCCCTCGCGAAGAGGAACGGTTGCGTCCGGAAGTTAAATCGTGTGGAGGAGTGTTGCCAAGGAAGCGCGTTCCTAAATCTAAGTTTTCGGTTTCGGCCGTTCCTAATGCTGCGGATGTTGGTCGGGGGCAACCAACTCAAATCGGGGAGAGTTGTCACGGTCCGGTACTGGACGACGGTCTGCTACTCCTCGCTAATTGCATCAGTCAAGCTATTGAGTCCTCGAGGTTCCAGCAAAGGGAAAGTTGCTACGACCCGGCGCATCAAGTGTAAAGAGTCTGGGGTGTCCTATTGGTTTGACGACTGGCCCAAGAAATGGATGATAAAGTGGTACCGACTGGAGGTCCTTCTGGACCCTTGGGATCCTTCTCAGGGCGGAGTACATGGAACGATCCAAGATATTGAGTATCGCGGCAAGGAAGAGGTGTCTACATTGAAGAAGTGAGGTATGATCTGAGTAATAAAAGAAAGAACGGTAAGACGAACTGGCAGGTTAGCTGCCAGTCGCAAGTTAGAAGACAGTCGTGAATCTACCTCGAAGCTAACAACAACAACAAACAAAGCTTTTTATATTAAGTTCAAGTTCTTCTTTCTCTGTCAACAAAGTCATCTCTAAGGCCTAAGGTACTCACGACCCCTTTCGAGATAGACCGCGACATGGGCGAGTACGTTCACCCTTGTCCATTTCAAATAAAAAAGCCAAAATCAAATGCAATATATACACCATGTCTAAAATACTTTAGCAGGTGTCGGCGTATTTTGCAGCATGTTCGGCACAAAGCCACGTGCACGATGTGAAATCTATCATGAGCGGTCAGGTCATCTTCCCGCTGTTCATAAAAACTTTTCGCACTTAAGGCAGGCAATACAAAATCATTGTTTAGCCTTCCCTTAACATGGTGTATTTAAAAACATGTTAAGAGCAGGACGGGGCAGAATGTTGGCCATTTTTCGCCGTGGGCGTGGGGGGGTTAAAGGAGGGATTTCCAGAAGCCCGTATCCTGATCTGCCTATTTCACGTCATAAAGTGGCTACGAGAGAAGGGCACCAAGCCCGAGTATGGCAAAATCTCTTCGGAAGATGTCATGTTAATTGATGGCGCAGTCCACGCGAGGGTCTACGCCCAAACCGTCGATGTTTATAATAAACACCGCGGTGCGCTGAAGGATATCTGCTCCCGCATAGGAATGGAGTCTTGCTCCGCTAGGGATGGAGTCTTCTACCGCTACTTCGAGAGGAATTGGGACGCCACTCAGGATATGTGGGTCATGCACCATCGTGTCAAGCTTCAACACTTCAAGAACCATACCAACAACCGGCTCGAAAACTTCTTCGGGAAAGTTAAGGACACGCACGTGAGCGCTAGCACGAGTATGGCCGCGTGCATTCGAGCACTATGCAACTACGATATGGATAAATATCATCACTTATCCGACCAAACCTATTCTTTGTATAGAGTGAAGCCGTTCATAATTTATGGATAAATATCATCACTTATCCGACCAAACCTATTCTTTGTATAGAGTGAAGCCGTTCATAATTGCCAATCATCGACTAAATATTATTAACACCCAATCACATATTTTTTGCTCACACTTTTGGCCAATCATTTTAGTTAGGGTTAGGTAGGTCCTCTATGATGGCCTATCCGACGTATCGGGTCGGAGGGGAGCGGAAAATATGTGTATGCCAATACAAACACTAAGTAAAAGACGTATCACACGCATATTTTCATTTTATCCGACCTAGCGGACTGTTGCAATCATTTCAACACGATACAGCCTTCCAAGATACCTCCATATTTTTACACTTATAGCATTTGACTACTTAAAGCTTGCAACACGAACAGGAACACGACAATTTAACCACAAACATAGTGAGTATTAAGAAAAGTGTACATGAGCACGACACTTTAACGCAAAGCTGAAAGTATTACGAGGAAAATAAATGTACATGTAGTGCTACTTATATCATTAATCTCCCTATAAACTATAACCTACGTCAGCGACCCTCCGTCTCCAAAGCCGTATCTCCCTGGGGACTTCAACTCCCGCTTACGTCCTCCTCTGTACCCCAAGCTATCCACGATGCTATACTCATTGATGCTGCCGTCCTCCACAGCCATCCTTCTCTGCCGGCCCGCCGTCGCCCTTTGTCGTTGTCTTTTGCGCACTCTGTCTTCATTCCGTCCCTGCTGTTGACGTACCCCGCTTCCGCCTACTCTGATCGGGCCCTCTCTAGCTGCGGCCGTCTTCTGGTCTCCTCCAAAGCCGCTCCACCTCAACCGGAGCTATCATCTGCCACGAGTTAGTGAATGAATGTGAATATAAGAAATATATTAACAATACTCGAAAAACCTTGTCGAGTATACCCCTAAAACCTCACAGCAATTGGTTATCTGACGAGAATACCCAAAAAACCTTATCGAACATACCTTATCGAGTATACCCGAAAAACTTCCGAGAACAACTGTATCGAATATACCCGGAAAAAACTAATCGAGTATACCCGAGAAAAGAAAACAAACATTATTAACCTGTAGCCATAGACGTACACGTGCTAATCCTCAGCGGACACCACATATCAGACTCCTTCTTTGCTGCACCCACCTTTACTTTCGCCAATTTACTCTGCTGAGGCCCTCTCCAGCCGTCATCCGGCTCCACTGCGGCCGCTTTCCTCCTCCTCCCCAGCCGTACCACGACCTCCACCGCAGCCGATCACCTCCCCCTCTCCAGCCGCTCTCTTCCTCCTATCCAGCCGCCCTCGGGCCTCCACCGCAACCGACTTCCAGCCGCTCTCCTCCCCCTCCTCCTCCTCTCCAGCCACCTTCCGGCCTTCACAGCAGCCGCTCTCCCACTCCTATCCAACCGTCCTCCTTTCCTTTCCGTCGTCGCCCTTCGCCCAATCCCCTCCAGCATCTGCGACTGTCCTCAGCAGCAGTCCTTCCCCTGGCCATTGAACCGCGACGGTATTTTTCGTTAGTGAACCACTCAGATCTCAGATCTATTTCTGTATTTGACCAAAAATAAACGATTTGAATTTTGGCCAATTAACTATAGACTTGTACCAATTATTCGGTACAGGTCGGAGAGGTTCTCAAGTCGGAGGAATTATGGTATGGTGTGATGATTGCGCGCCGCGACATGTGCCGTTTCTATTTTCCAATTGAATCACAGAAAGGGGTGAAATGAACACTTGATAAGGTTTTCATTTACGTATCTAAATCGATTCAGCTATGACATCCGCTCAAAAACTTACATTGAAAAGCCCCGTCAATATTAAAAACTGCAGGGTCTCGTCGCATAGATGCTGCTATTCCGAGCAAAACTCAGGGTGCGTCAGCAAGAATTTTTAGGCCTCATTTCTCAACTTCACACACAAGATGTGGAGCCGTCTCGCCGCCAACTCCGCCCGCCTCAATGCCGCACGATCGTCGCTCCTGCTGGCACAACAGGGCAGATTTATGAGCACGCGCCGTGTTCCCTCAGCCGAGACGCTGTCAGCTCTCCAGGCGCTTCTAGGCGACCGCCTCTCGACCGCCGCGTCCGTTCTGGAGGTACGTTTTTGACGTTTTGTATAGATCCTTGCGATCCCACTGGAACTTATTCTTTTTAACTTCAATAGCAACACGGAACGGATGAGTCTTACCACGCAGTAGCTCCGCCCGACGCTGTCGCCTTCGTGCAGTCTACGGAAGAGGTAGCCGAGGTCGTCAAGATCTGTGCGGCTGCCGGCACGCCAGTGATCCCCTTCGGTGCTGGCTCCTCCCTCGAGGGTCACATCTCTGCCACGGAAGGAGGCGTATCCATTGACCTCACAGGCATGAACAACGTTTTAAATGTCGAGCCCGAGAACATGAGCTGTAGGGTGCAGGCCGGTGTTACCCGCGAGCAGCTTAACGTCGACCTGCGTGCAACGGGTCTCATGTTCCCAGTAGACCCGGGTGCCAACGCCACGCTTGGTGGGATGATCTCGACCAACGCATCGGGCACCACAACGGTGCGATATGGCAACATGAAGACCAACGTTATGGCCCTCACGGCTGTCATGGCTGACGGACGCATTATCAAGACGGGTTCCAAGACCCGCAAGTCATCGGCTGGCTACGACCTGACCCGCCTGCTTATTGGCTCGGAGGGTACGCTCGGAATTGTCACGGAGGCCGAGCTGCGTCTGTTCGGTATTCCGGAAGCCGAGAAGACGATGATTTGTCAGTTCGACTCCATTCAGAACGCTGTCGATACGTGCGCGGCTGTCATGCAGATGGGTATTCCCGTGGCGCGTATGGAGCTTATGGACGAGAACGCGGTGGAGGCGATTAACAAATACTCGAAGCTTCAGACCCCCGTACTGCCGTCTCTAATTATTGAGCACCACGGGTCTCCTGGTGAGGTGGAAGAACAAAGTGCTGTTGTGGTGGAGATCGCCAATGATTTTGGAGCCAAGGGCATTGAACTGGCCACGAGTGCAGAAGAACGCAAGAAGCTTTGGAGCGGTCGTCATGGAGCTTGGTACGCCACCATGAGCCAGATGCCTGGCAGTCGCGGACTGTCCACGGATGTTGCCGTCCCGTTCTCCAAACTGACGGACATCATTGTTGAGACTCAGGCGGATCTAAAGGAGACTGGACTGTTTGGAACGATCGTCGGACACGTGGGCGATGGCAACTTCCACGTTATGCTGCCCTTCTACCAAGACGACGGATTGTTGATGCAGAAGGTGCGCGATTTCTCTGACCGGCTTGTGAACCGCGCTATCGCGTACGAAGGTACGTGCACGGGCGAGCATGGGATCGGTAACGGCAAGATGATTTATCTGTCAAAGGAACACGGCGACAGCGTGGACGTGATGCACACGATTAAGAAAGCACTCGACCCTAAGAACATTATGAACCCCGGCAAGATTTTTTACGGCGACAAGCACTAGGAAGCTGAATCGATAACTGCGCTCTACAGCAAACCAAACCAATACTAATGTAGTGATCGTCACCAACTTTGTTGATAAGTTTTACAAATTCTAAAGTCTCCGACTTAAAGGACATCTCATCATATTTTAACAGCTTCCAGCTTCCAAAATGTGGTACCGTCTTGCCAATTCACGAATAGCTTCAGGACAATGGAGCGTAATACGGGTGTATCATCGCTGTCGCCTGCTAAGCACACGCCGAATCCCTTCTCCTCAAACGCTGTCGGCTTTGAAGAATTTGCTTGGCGATCGGCTTTCGACTGCTCCTTCCGTGCTTGAGGTCCCTTCGAATTTTCTTCTAATATGCCAGATAATAGTACAATATCCGATCTAATTAATTGATAAATGAATGCTACAGCAACACGGAACGGATGAATCCTATCACGAGGTGACGCCCCCTGACGCTGTTGCTTTCGTAAAATCCACGGACGAAGTGTCGAAGGTGATTAAAATTTGTGCTATTAACTGCACCCCAGTCATTCCGTTTGGTGCTGGCACGTCGATCGAGGGACACATTTCAGCTGTTGCTGGTGGCGTCTCAATGAATTTGTCGGGGATGAATGAGATTCTCAAGGTGCAGTAAAAATTGTAAAGGTCTGACAAGAAATCGACGAAAATGCTGACATGGTGTTATACCCAGCTTGATCATGAGAATATGAGCATCAAGGTCGAAGCCGGCGTCACTCGTGAGCAACTGAATGCCGATCTGCGTGCTACTGGGTTGTTTTTCCCAGTTGATCCTGGCGCCAACGCTACAATCGGAGGAATGGTTGCTACGAACGCTTCCGGTACAACGACTGTCAAGTACGGCAATATGAAGACGAATGTGTTGTCTTTATCTGCAGTTATGGCTGATGGTCGAGTGATTAAGACGGGATCCAAGTAAGTAATTCGAGTTTTGGTGTCAGGAGCAGAAATTTTCATCATTTGTGCTGCTCTTTTCAGGGCTCGGAAGTCTTCTGCTGGCTACGATCTCACGCGACTGCTGATCGGAGCAGAAGGCACTTTAGCTGTCGTGACTGAGGCATGTTCAACAACTTATTTTGTATCGGCAAGAGCTGAAAATGTTTTGCATTAATATGTTAGGTTGAGCTACGGCTCTATGATGTACCAGAAGCCGAGAAAGCGATGATCTGTTCCTTTAACAGCATGAAAGACGCCATTAATACGTGCACTACTATCATGCAGATGGGAATCCCCGTGGCGCGAATGGAAATGATGGACGAGAATGTCGTGGATGCAGTAAACAAGTTCTGTAGTCTTGAAAATGCTCTTCGTCCGTCGCTCATCATTGAACATCATGGCTCAGCACAAGAATTGGCGCAGCAAAGCAGTGTTGTACAGGAAATCGCGCGAGAATTTGGCGCAATGGATATCGAGGTTGCCACTAGTGCGGAAGACCGGAAGCGACTGTGGAGTGGTCGCCACTCAGTTTGGTACGCTGTCTTGGTGCGTGAAAAATCTACTAGCAGCAAGTTCCACAATTGCAACAGATTTACCTTTTGGCACTGACGCTTGTTCTTTGCTGTATCGTGCAGAATCAAGTTCCAGGCAGCCGCGGGTTTTCAGCTGATGTAGCAGTTCCATTCTCTAAGTTGACAGATGTTGTTGTTGTAACACAGCAAGATCTGAAGGACTCGAACCTCTTTGGGACCATTGTCGGGTATGTTTGCAATATTTAGCTAGGGGTATTGATTGACCGTGTACTTACACTGTGCTGCTGCTGCAAACAGACACGTAGGCGACGGGAACTTTCACGTCCTGATTCCGTTCACCGACGAAAACAAGGAGCACCTGGAGAGAATGAAGTCGTTTGCTCACCGTTTAGTGGAACGTGCTCTGGACTGCGGTGGCACCTGTACAGGAGAGCACGGTATTGGCATCGGCAAGATGGATTACCTGCCTATTGAACATGGAGATGCTGTCAATGTGATGCACACGATCAAGAAAGCTCTAGACCCTAAAGACATCCTGAACCCTGGCAAGATTTTCTACGGCAAAACTTGATATTAATAGCAGCAGCGGCACTTTGGTCACTTCAACAAAAACAAAGTCATATTAAATATGACTTTACAAAATGGTCCGATTTGTAAGTGTACAAATTGTTTTTTAGCTGCCACAAATTTTGTAAAAAAGTTTGTACACTTACAAATCGGACCATTTTGTAGCAAAATACATTTGTGCATTCACAAATCATAAACTGGATAGAATGCCAGCGATGGAAGTGGGGGCATTCTCGGCTAGTGCGGCGGCGTTGGCGCCTACCCGTGCACATACAGAACTTCCGAGGCATGTCAAGGAGCTACTGGGTGCTTCTGCCCGTCTGAGTATCCCTCTGGAGCTTAAAATCCTTAGTGGACTCGTTGTGCTTCTCCTTTTCCTGCTTTTTCTCATCATCGTGCTGTGGGACCGCTACGGCAAAGAAATCGGTGAGCTCTACACGCTGCCTACAAGCTCCACGACCCAAGGACAAAATGCAGCAGACGTCAAGGTGCACGATGTTGCAGATGAGTACACAATGTATCAGAAGCTGCCGACATTCTTCTACGAGTACATGCCTCGAAGGAAGAAAAAAGACTGAAAACAGAGTTTATTCGCTCCAAAAAGGAGATTTATACCTTATTTTTGTTGTATAAGCTATCCCAACATCTTGGTAATGCTGGAGGAAGAGGACCAGTCCGCAGGAGTTTTGCTAGCTTTGTTTCTCACTGTTGTTGTCGCTCCAGCATCGACCAGCACTTTCACAATTGAGTTAAAGCCACCGTGGGCTGCGAGATGGAGAGCCGTGTTACCTTCCGCATTAGCGTGGTTTAGACTCGCTTCATTGTCCAGAAGTTTCTCCACAGCAGTAATGTGACCTGCAGATACTGCTTTCATGAGTGGCGACACTTCTTGGACTGTAGTGACGTTGACCTTAGCGCCAGCATTGAGAAGCAACAGGATCGGGTTCAGAATGCCACGAGAGGCAGCAAAGTGAAGAGGCGTATTACCAGCGTCATCCTTGACATCGACGTTGACTCCGAGCTGGATGAGACGCTCTACAATAGGTAAACGCGAGTGGTTAACGGCATGGTGAATCGCACAGAGACCACCGAAACTCGTGCTTTCTAGGTCAGCGCCGTGGCTCGCTAGATACTCCATGACTTCTAGGTACCCGTTTCGAGCAGCCCAGATGAGTGGCGTACATCCGTATGAATCCTTTGCGTTCACATTGAGTGGCACAGGTGGTTTACCTTCTGCATTCTCTTCTGGTTCTACCAACGTCTTGAGTAGCTGCAAATTACCCACAGCAGCCATTTTAAAGGGATTTGTGTCCACATCCGGGATGTCAAACTTCGGTGGGGGAGGAGCCATCGTATCTGGTCAAGTCGCCTAAGCTTCGAGAAGTTGCCGACGCTTCAGTCGAAATAGTGGCGGTTGGTTAGCGTCTTGGAACAAAACTGATAGATCTAGGGTCCTTCTACGTCTTCGCTTCATCTACAGGTAGTACGCGTGATGGGGTTTTATGAGCTGTTGTCAATGCAACAAGCGCGTGAAGTGAACGATGCGACTTCATGTTCATTGACTTCAGTCTCATATTTGTTCGATGATGAGATCGTTTGAGAAGGAAGACATCAATACGCGTGAATATTTCTTCAACGGCGTCATCGAAGACATCAAAGCTGTAGTGGGCTGGGTCAAGCGCACAATGGCAACAGTCTGAAGTCATTTGAAAAGAGCATACATCAAAACTTCCTGCACAAATCTGAAGCTCCTTCCACGTGAAAGCTACTCGAAGTAATGCTTCAATGAATTGAGACAATGTCAACTCTCGAGGCTCGATGTTAGTTGCACCTTCACTCCCATCACGATCGATCGTAGCCATGGGAAGACAAGATAGAAAAATACGAACGGCTCGGACTTCATCGATGCCATTGGGCCCACTTATTGATGTCTCGTCATCCGTCTTGCTTGTAAATGGGACGGTGGTGCCTCTACCAATAATCAAGTTAATCGATCGCAATATGAAGATGAACTGTGCACATGTGACGCCATTTCCCCGCAGTCGTTGTTGAGCTTTGTTTTTGTCATGAAGACCACGAACTCCAGTGCTAACCAGCTCATCGAAAAGGTAGGACAAATTCAGTTGGTGTATGTCGATGATGGCGTAAAGTCTACGAGAAAGTTCACCTGTCCGATCTACTTTAACAAATGCTTCAGGCTTTCGAAGAAAGAGGAGACGAAAATGATCTACATCTTGAATCTGGGCAAAGACACTAAAGTGGCCACGAACAAGCGTTTTCACTGCATCAGACATCTCGATACCCTCGTTTA
Organism: Phytophthora brassicae; assembly: GCA_024679045.1. Lineage (NCBI taxonomy): Eukaryota > Oomycota > Peronosporomycetes > Peronosporales > Peronosporaceae > Phytophthora > Phytophthora brassicae. Next base: position 22,222 of record JAIKVB010000218.1, on the reverse strand, counting down.
TCACCGTTCGTAGATGGTTGGGGTTCGATGAGTGTGTGCATGCCATCCGTGCAACATTTAGGAGAAAGTCAATCAAATTCTCGCGCTTCAATGGCGAATCCGTAATACCAAACCTGGCAGGATCGATGCACTGCACATTCAAGTCTTCCAGTAATCGGACTCGGCTAGGAGTTTCGAACAGTTCCTCTCCCAATGGTGTCATTAAACTCGTTCCTACTCGGCGCTCTGATGCAGCTGCACATGCAGCATTTCCAGCGTAATACCGAAAGAACCAAAGCAGCATTCGGTATGCTTTCTTAAGTATTTCATGAATTCGCTTCCGGTCTACTGCATCTCGCACTGTCCTCTCTGCTTCACTCAGTCTCCAGTCTGTCTCGAAAATTGCATCGTAATCCGCTGACGATAAAAAGCTTAATCCACTGAGCAAACAATCATTCTCTCGGTTGTTAAATTCTTGTCGGGAGCAATCTTCAGTAGATAAGCTCGTAGTGAAGGCGTCATCTTGAATGCTGGTATGTGCACTGCTATCGTTTACCAAATCGCTAGACACTGAGAACCTTTTAGAACGTTCAAACTTGGCTGCATCTTCACGCTCTTCTGCTTCGCATTTTGCGAAAGAGAATACTTGTCGAGAATGGAAATCGTACAGATACTGTGGATTTCGCCTTCGCACTGCTTTACGAGAGGCATGACTCGGTACGTTAGTGCCATCCAAATGCTTGTTAGGAAAACCCATTGCTTGACCGAATAGTATTTGCTTTTGGCGAGTGTCTGGGTTGTTGGAAATGCTGGGGAATTCTGTTGCCCGAACGATACAACCAGCGATTATTGCACCTTTCCGGTTGGAAATCATGGTTGGGTTGGTCGCAGAGTGAGAACGGGACTTGTTGTCACCAGCCAGACCTGACTTGAGACTTTTAGCTGCATCTGAAGCTTTTGTTTGATTAGAGTCAAACTTTCGGTCCGTCAGCACTCGAAGCGGAGCATTCAGTTTTGTGCTGGCATGAGACAGTCGAACTGGTTTTCGTGCTTGCCGCCATGACACGTAGGAGGCGTCTTCACGATCTAAAATTTCACGAATGTAGTGGCTTGACGGCGCTGGCCCTTGAACGTACGGATTCGACACAAAGCTTGGCTCCATTGTCAACAAGAAGAGAGAATGAGGCTTGTTCCCAAATTCTCGAGCATTAGTTGCCTAAATTTAGCCAGTCTTTAGCACTGCACTTAACTTGAACTGCCGACTCAATCTCTTATCCTTTTTAATTGACTTTACAACCTCAAGGAAGCTTCAATACCACGGTATTACTCAAACGGTGAAGCGAGCAATTGCTGATAAATCGGAGCATATCTTTCATATCTTGGAGGAACTTGGGGCCCTCTGCAAACGGCGACGTAGAGATTTTCAGTAATAACTCATCATCGTCTAAATCCAGCATGAAGGGGCAGATTTCAGGCGAAATTAAAGTGTCGTAGTATGGCCCAACTGTGATCTCTAGAGGCTTCTCCTTCTCCACACAACACATTAGTATGTGCAAAGGATCTGGTGACACCGCAGCAAACCTTAGTGGCACTAATGGCAGTCTCGCATCTGCTTCGAACTCAACCTTTCGAAAAGTATTCTCAGTAGGGAAGTACCCAATTCCTCTCGTTCTAGGAAGCCGGACTCCTTCATCACTCTGTTTCGTGTTCCACGTGCCTGTTACATATTGCTCGATGTAGTACAAAACGTGACTACTCATAAGTGCCTTCAAAATGTCCATAGAAATCCGATAAGCTAACCCTCTTTCATCATCGTATCCTCCAGCAATTACTACGCGAGTTACCGAGCAATGCACCAAACTCTCCCATTTCTTCAGTAAGAACGTCATTTGCTGCTCTGAATCCAAGTGAGCGACTGCCACAACTCCGTCACTAATAAGCAGAACGATGGAGCACGTGGTGGCGTCGTCTGAAGCCACGATGTCCACGCTGTGCACCACCGGATCCAGAATCGCCATTTCCTGGGCCAAGACGTGAATACTCTTGCGACCGCTCTCACGCGTTACCACCATAACCGGGTCGTCCAGTAGAGTCTGTCGACGACTCGCAAGCACCTCATTGGCCTCTAAAGCCTCCATGGTCGCCGCCACGTCCGTCACATATTCGTAGTCTTTGAGCACCATTTTGTTAGAAGAATTGTGCAAAATAATGGAATTAATTTATTATTTATTTTTTAGAATATTTTCTAGCAACTCTTTTTATTATTGACGCATACGATAAGTAAGTGTAATCGGGGGGAGCCTTCTCAAACATTTCAAAGACGAAGCAAATCTAGAACGACCCAAATGAGTTCCCAGATTGAGCGTCCACAACGTCGAGGTGGACGAACGCGGGGCGCGGAAGGCTACCACAAAGAGGACATTTTGGCTCTTCTCCAGTGTGTGAAGCAAGTGGTGCCTACAAACGCCCAGGAATGGGACGATGTGTTAACGCAGTACCGTCAGATCCACGCAGTCCCCAATACCCGAGCGGCTCGTGACTCCAGCTCACTTAAGAGCAAATTCAAGCAATTGTTGAGAAGTTTTTTAGCTGGGAAAGATTCTCGGCCTGAAGTGCAGGAAGCTGGTGCTGTTTTGGCTCTGATGGATGCCAAAATATCTGACGGGACGAAGCTGCAGCGCCGTGGAGGGAGACCGAAAGGTGCTGAGGGGTTTACGCCTGCTGATGTTCAAGCCATTCTCAGATCTGTTCGACAGGTTGTGCCAGTGTATAAAGATGACTGGGAAATGGTCGCACAACATTATAGTGAAGAGTATGCAGTGCCTAGTGGGAGACTCAGTAGAGACGCAACTTCTCTGAAAAGCAAGTTTCAGAGTCTGCTGAAGGATGCAGCGACGATGACACGCGCAGAAATGGCCGAGATTTTGACGCTTCGAGCTGAAATTGACGTCAGAATTCGACATATCGGGAAAAACGCTGCCTTAGTGGAAGTTAATGCGGATGTGGAGAGTAATGTGGGAGATGTGGACGCCCCAAATGACGAGGAAATTATTGCCACGGAAACTGTAGACGGACAGGAGAAGACTGCGACTAGCAGTGAAGATGCAGAAATGGCTGTTGTTAAGCTTAGTGAACCTAGACACCGTGGACGGACGGTTGGGTCCGAGGGATACACTCGATCCGATATAATGGCTCTACTTTCCTGTATTAAAGAGGTTTTACCTACAGGACCAACCAGCTGGGAACTGGCATTGGAAATGTACCGCCAGCATCACGCCACTCCGAACAACCGCTCACAGAGGAATTCAACTGCGATTCGGATCAAGTTTCGACAACTTCTTAATTGGAAAGAGGACAAGACCAAAATGTTACCAGAAGAAGTCGTGGAAGCTCGCGCTATTGAGAAGGAAATTGAACTTAGCACTGGACTTGGCAAACGTTCAGTCTCTGAAAAGGAGTCTAATGCTTCCCTTCCACACATTTCTGAAGGAAGGACCTCGGATGCTCGCGAAGTGCCGCATTTTCGTTCGCATATTGAAACCCAAAAAGGTGAAAATATGGAGCAGCGAGGTGTTGGAGTTGACAAGACAGAGTGGGCTGTGATTCCTCAAATAAACGATGCTGAGCCTGCGATTAAACGCCTTAAGCTGAGCACGCAAATGTCGACAAGTGTTGACAGCGATGCTTTGCGCTCGGAAATTGCCAGTCGAGAACTTGAGCTATTAGGACAGCGCGAGGAACGGGAAGCTGAGCAAGCAGTGTGGGAGAAAGAGAGGGCTATGCGTGAGAAGCAACGTATGGATATGGAAGCTTGGACCTTTGTCTGCGATCGTCTGCGTGGGCTCTACCGAGAGCGGGCAACGGAGAAGAACTCGGAAATTCTGGGCGAGATCGAAGAGGAAGTTGCTGTACTCAAGAAAAAGAAGCAACTGCTAGGAAACTTAATGTAGCTATTGTCTCCAAGATATGCTACAATGAGACGGCGGGTGTAGGCGCATAACTCCTGCATTATATTCATGTAAATCCTACCTTGCATTGCTTTACTTGTCTTTCTCACCAGATGAAGAGTACATTCGTTCGGGTAACTTTTTCATGTCAACAGCAAGCGGGGAAAAAATCAGTTCCGCTCCTTCACGTGTGTTCAAAGAAATTCTGCGTTTTGCTTTCGCCAGTGGTTTGGCTTCGGGTGCAGCATCAACTCTGCTATTATCTTCAGTGTTCTCGTAGTTATTATCCTCACCAGAGAACGATTCGAGAGCACCGCAAGATACTGGAGACATTGTGATACTACCAGAGTCACTTAAATCCACGAAATTTAACTTGGGCTTCCCTTTCTTCGACGAACTCACACTGGCAGGCGATGGCAAATCCAAGACGCTGTTAACTTCCGTCGAGGCAACTCCATCACTGAGGACCACTCTATCATCGCTTGAGGGCATCTTGACGTTTCCTGAAGGTGTGCAATAGCTCTCTTCGAGCGACAAAAAATCATAGTCTTGAGCTGAGGAGGTCGATACGGCCATGTCTTTGGCAGACACAGGACTTGGGCTTGGCTGCAAGACAAGATTTTCACGTGAAGTTGAACCGCTCGTAGACCTCGCTACGGCTGAAGGTTGGATTGAAATCCCAGTTGCACCGCTCGCTCCACTGTAACTCCCTCTTCTCCTTAAATTACCCTCGTAATGAATTGATACCCCTCCGCTCTTTTGCTGCACAAGATCATTATCTTGACGCTGTATTGCTGTAACACCTTTCGTGACTCCAGCTGTGGGGCTAAACGACCCTGTTCGTTTCAGTTTTGCTAGAGGGGGGGACGTTCCATTGCCTCTTGCTACAGATCCATCACGGGTAGTTTGAAGAGAAGGAGTGCGGATCCCGTGATACGATGGAGAGAGGGTACGAACGGGGAAAGACATCCGCGTGAGGGAATCCGAGTAGGAATCTGAATACAGAGGCAAACGATGTTTTGGCCGAACTTTCACGTGTAAAACCTCGTCAGGCATAATGTGAAGTGGAGTCAGGATCTCAACGCCATCAGCAGTACTGATACCTATACACATTGCAACATACCATTGTTAACACTGATAGTTCATATCCAGTAGAGGACACCTATGACTTACATTCGACACTGTGGACGTGAAGCATCCGGCGGATGTTATCGTGCAGTGTCTTTTGGCTCCACGCCTTGTTAACCACCAAACGGACTTTTCGACTGGTTTTCAGACCTTCGATAACTAACGTCACACACACGGAGCCTTCTGTTCCGATATCGATCGATAGTCGACGACGAACACGATCCACTAATGGGCCGGAAATGACTCGATACACTGCATTCGAAAAGATGTTGGCGTTCAAACCTAGATCAGTCTCCTCTTCCAACCGTTTTCTTGACGGTTTTTCGTTCTCGTGCTGATCACCATCAATAGACGAATTGGTGCTACGTGACTCTTCTTCGTCACTTTCCTCTGTATTTCCTTGCTTGGTTTCATCCACTTTTCCGTATTCATCTTGCGCAGCTTGGATCCCGTGATTCGATACGTCATATGCGAACGTCACTCCACACACGATCAAGGGACCGAAAATCACACCCTTTAAACATGAACAACATATAAGTACAGGGAAAAAAGGATCATCGCTGAAAAATTAACAGCGCACCTCGAAGCCGAAAACATAAACGCCAAACACTACACTCAGTGCCGAAACGTACGCATTGAGCGCTACGATGCTCTTCTCGTAGAGCATTTCATCCAGCACAGTGAAAGCAACATACTGAACTGCAAAGAGGGCAGCAGCCTTTATGACTGAAGATGTGAGTCCGATCGCAATAACCCACGGCACGCACACTAAATACGGTGGGATGATTGGTACAATAGAGATGAAGAAAGTGACTGTTGTCGCGAGATACATAAAATCAGCATTCTGAATGGCAAACATAGCATACAACAAGTGAGATTAAACCGATTCTGAGCAAAGCGTCAGGTAAAAAGAATCAATCCACTTACCACTATAGTGAATGAAACCATCGTCACAATTGCGTGAATACTCGCCATCTTCAGCGGCAGAAAGAAGACACCCTCAATGACCTTTCTCAAGGATCGGACGACGTCTGGTCTTTTACTGACTTGAATTGGTAGCAGATCCTCGACAAACCGCTCAATAGGGTCCCAGTTCGTACACAAAAGGTAAAATAGCGACGAAATGAAGAAGAATGAGCGGATGCCAAGACTTACAAACGCAATCAGCAACGTGAAGACGAGGAACACAAGTTGGGCCACCGATACCACGGCAATGCTGCTCACTTCTAGTCCTCTGGATGTCCAATCGGTAAGCTGAACTGACGTCAGGTTTACCGAGTCCACTTTAGCGTACGCGAAAGTGACAGCTTGAATGAGCGTCATGTTTTCGGGAAGACTCAATCTCGAAAAGAACGAAGCTTGTGAGGTTCCATTCCCATCGCTGGATTTAGCATCCAAGTAGTATGTCTTGACAAGGCCTTTCAAAGGTGGCCACCACATCGTGTCGTTATAATTATCCTCGACGCCGCTGATAGCTTGATAAACCATGGCACGGCTATTCTCAACTTGTTCACTCCAAACCTGTCGTGTGCGCTCATCATTAACAAAATTGTCTTGCACCCAGTCGGATAAATCTGTAGCTGCGCGGCTTCCCTCGAGGTAACTTTCAGTGCCAAGAAACAGGACCACAAACGCACCCTACTCGTCAGTTCAATACCAAGAGAAAATATAAGTACAATGGCGTCAGAAAGCAAAGTTATACATGGCAACAAGCGTACCGTAATAAAGAATCCAAGGATAAGCAGCACTGACACGAGCACTTCATCGGAAAAGAAGTAGCGATAGTAGAAAACGCGTCGGTCCAGGATCTTGATGAGGCTCAGTGCCGCGATCCAAAACCCAATAAGAATGTTCAGGAAGGACACCCACGAGTACATCCGCATCCAAATAGATACCGCGCCAATTAGGGAGAAGAAGAATATGCCATAGTTTAGAAACAATTCCTTGGCTGTGCGACGCGAACCGTCATGCGGGTGGCTGATGAAGATCTTGGCCGACTTGGAAAACACACACGTCAAGAATCCCTACAAATCAGCCATAGTACAACAATCTGCTTCAGTCAGAAATCTTCTCTTAGTTCTTCTTGTCAATACAAAACTTGTTCTTACGTAGCGGTCCACGTCGGCGTCGTCACTGAGGTACTGAAGCACTGAGATGACGTTGTTCTTGGCTTGACGCAGTGCCTGACTGCACAAAATGGCCCATACGATAAGTCTCAAGTAGTTCTCGAACAGCAAGAAGTTGAAGTAGATGAGGACGAGGATCAGAGCTGTTGAGATGTTCCCAATGAGCTGTGAACGGTGGAGAATTACATTGGAGTCACACACCATAATTGATGTTAATAACGCGTACGAGGATGTGGGGAACATGGATCCTATTAGTGCAAGAACAGGAAGAGCAAAGTGACGCACCTGAGCGAGAATCATCTCCACGAACTCGGTCATGGTGCTACAGCAGCACCGAAGTGAATGAATTCTGCCGATGCCCCAAGGCCATTGGCAACGGATTGGACAAAATCAAAGTATTTGTTGCTGAGGGGTTTTTCTGTTACAACTACCTGAGTCGTGCAGAAACACGGAATCAACGTTATACGTTATGAGAGGAGATTCAGCGTATTATTGAAAATGGTCAATTAACAGCCCAATAGGGTGTAGCCATGTACATGTACAGATAAGCAAGTCACCGTTGCCTAACCTGGACGATCCGGCCGAAAAGCAGAAATTGTATTGCATCCATTTCTCGCTGCTCATCCGTCTTGTAATTGTCGCTGGCGTTAACAACAGACTCCGCACGTGTTCCGGTGCTGAGTAGGGCGGCTGCATTAAACTTGTGGTTCTCTTGTCGATTCTGGTTAGCAGACTGCTTATCAGAGTCACTAGAGGTGACGAGACTGTTGCTCATAGAAGCTGAGTTCTCGTTGCACTGGAATGAAGATGCACGCTCACGTTGTGACTGCGCTGGGTTGGACACCGCCGCGTGATACAAAGAGTCGTTCTCGCAGTCGCCTACAATACTGTCTTGGTCCTGGCTCGACTGGGAGTTCACACTGCTCCATGCTTGCTTCTCACACGCAGTTAACTGCTCATTGTAGTCCTGCGGCTGCCGACGTGGAGACTCTTGCTCGTGTTTGTGGGTGTAGTGCAGAGGTAAGCTTAATGGATCCGCTTGACGAACGGGGGAGGACGGCGCCTTCCTCAACACGCCCACCCCAGTGGTCTTCACTAAATCGTACAAACTTAATCCGGCTGGCTTAACTCTTTTAGGAGCTGCATCAGCGAAACCCGTGTCTCCATTAACTGCGGGTGGAGCACCATTACCTGCAGCACTGTCGGCACGATGTGGCGTACGAAAGCCTTGCTGGGACAAATTAAGCTGATGTTGCGAGACAATGGCGTCTGTTTGGACGGCTGTCTCCACGCGTCGACCACGAGCTTCTTTCTCAGCTCTGTGGTTCTGCACCTCGCGCTCCCGATCTTCGCTGGCACTCTGCTGTCTCACCTGCCTCTCTGTTGCCAAGCGATGCTGAATACGCACCTTGATGGCATCCATGTCTGCCATCATGTGGCGCATCTCGACAATGTCAGCCTGTACACGCTGCTCCTTGGCAGCCGCTGCGGCTTCCATCTCAACAGCATCTTCCTCCTCCTCGGTAATGTCCTCCTCGCTGTTACTGTTACTGTCGTCTGAATCGCTGCTGTCCGAGTCGTACGCGCTATCATTTTCGCTGTCGCTACCGCTGTGTTCCTCATCCGCGTCATCGTCGGCGGCGTGATCGGGCTGCTCTTGAACTCTGGCCATGAGTATGTACTGTTCCGGCAAGCAGAAGCGTGCGACCTTTCACATCTTGCGCGGCATCATAGCTACAGTTTCGATTAAGTACGATATCTTTTGCCACGCAGCGAACGCTGATTGGACGATCGTGTTGCAGTCGTTGCATTGTGGCACAAAAGTTCCACTCTCGGTAAAGTCCGGGCATCAGCTGCTCACGTTCGCGTTTACTTTTGGTGGCGGCAATTCTTTTTGCGGAGGCAAACATGGTCACTACGCCCTCGTCCTATAATAGAAGTTGCAGGGCAATCGAGAGGAATTATTGCTAAGGGAAGACCAGGGAACTTCAAGATAAAAGGACTTTAGAGAGACAATCAACGGCCGAGTTGCACCGCAATTCTGATGTAGTGAGTGAAATTAAGTGGAGCGATCTGGACAGATTGGGACTCGGTCAATCCAAATGCCAGCCGAGTGTCAACCATACCGCAGAAATTACAACATTGGTGGTGGGCAGAGAGACACTGGCACAGTTACCACGGCGCTAAGTCCTCGGCAGGTGGTGCGAGGACCGTCCGGTTGTACGCTGCTACTGTATTGTACTCATCGTGTACCCTATTCACGCTCGCAGTCCTCTCCCATCTTTCCTCGTCAAACTTGACCTCAGAGTTTGTATGTCAATCAAAGCGTACCGAGCTGTACCTCCCAAAGTACGACCTGCTATCATCGATGACCTCCGCAAGGCGATTATCAAATTGCTTGCACAGCATTTATTTCAACCTGCGTCGCGTTATAGGCTGAATTCAGTTCCAGCCGTGCGCGCTGATTGGCGGGCCAGAGAGCGGAGACGTAAGTTGCTGCACAGTGCAGTGTGTAGCCTTTGCCTTGGCTCGCAGCCGCCCACGTTGCCATCCCCATCAAACTCGAATTTCCCTCGAGCCCAGCAGGACCAACACTCCGCCACAAGCGATCTACTTGACTCGATCAATATGCGCATCTCTGGAGCTTTCCGCGTGGCAATGCTGGCTGCGGTCGCCATCTCAACCCTCTCGCTCTCAGCTGAGGCCAACACGATGGCGATCAATAGCGAGCGCAATGTGGCCGCGTTCGATGTCGACATGATCCACTCGTCGCACGAAACGCGTGTGCTGGCCTCCACCCACATTGACGAGGAAGATGAAGATGATTTTGGAGAAGCCACCACGGACGCTCCTAAGAAGAAACACAAGAAGAAAAAAGAGACCCCCGAACCAACGGAGCCCGCGCCGAAGAAGAAGTCGAAAGCAGCGACTCCGAGCGCTGCGAAGAAGGAAGCTGCAGCGGAAGCGAAGGCCACGGACGCCCCGAAGAAGAAAAAGAAAAAAGCCACTCCAGCCCCTGTGTCTGAGGAGGAGGAAGACACGAAGGCTCCCGCCCCTGCCTCAAAGAAGAAGGTTAAGGTAGTTGAGGAGACAGAGGAGACCCCCGAGCCGACTGCAGCCCTTGACAAAAATGTCAAGGACAACAAGATCAAAGGTAACAAGAACGAGGGTATTATTGATGGCTCCTCGGAAGGTAGCGCTGAAATCGACAAGATCGATCTTCGTAACGAGGACGGCTGGACGAGCGTGTACGACGACCCTCCGCTGCTTGTGATCAAGGCTTCTCTGTACGCCTTCATCTCTTACAACGACACGGAAGTGTGCGACACCTTCAATATGACGATGAACGCTGTGGAGGAGAAGGCTGAGGACAATGGACGTTTCTCGTACCACGTTGTTACGTACATTAACTGTACCAAGAATGGTGAGGACGAGACTCAGGGCCGCTTCATTCTCAACTTTATCCCGGAGGGCAAACGTCTGCTTCTGACCGAATGTGGCCATCGTGAGGAGGGTGAAATTGTCAATTGGTTGCGTATTCAGGAGGAAGTGCCTGAGTGTATGACCCCGACGCAGCGTAAGAAATTCCTCGCCCAGCCCATGAAGCACATTCACGCAAATAACGGCACCACGGAGACGAACACGGAGGCTCTTCAGACGGACTTTTTGACCCGGTTGGAGGAATTGGATGGCGAGGAGGTCGCCATCGCTGGATCTGCTACGGTTGCTCTTATTGCTATTATTGTCGTGCTGGTCGTCTTCTGTCTGCGTAAGCGCAAGGCTCAGAAGGACCTGGAGCGCACCATTGCCGGTGCCAAGGCTGAGCACGCCGTTGAGGATGACAACCTGCAGACGGAGACCGAGGAGAAGACCACTAAGGAGCGTAAGGGGTTGATGGACAGCTCCAAGGCCAAGAGTGACGACCCCGACATGGAGGAAGGTTCGTTCGTCAACTCTCCGGCTGTGCGCGTGTAAAGCTAGCTGCATTTCGCCGAAAGTGAATGGCTTCTCGAGGACGAGTGCAGAATTCGACCGTAGATTTTGAACTGGGAGACGTGAGTTGTGGCTGTTGCTAGCTTCCTTGCCGGCTTCTGCCTGCCTCGAGTAGTCACCGCATTGCAATGCGCTTGGTTCCAATGTGTTCTAATGCATTTGTGTTGAAAATATATCCGCGCAGTTTCATCTTTTTCCTAGGCCCCTAAATCAGTTAGTATAAGTTACTCAAATTCCTTTACTACTGTAGAATCTAACTGTACCATCACATGACGCTGTTGCTAATTGCGGATGTAGCGGATTGAATGCAACACTTGTCACAACATCGTTGTGGCCTTTAAGTTTCACAAGTTGGCGGCTTGTGCGAAGGTCGTAAATGTACGCAGCGCGGTCTTCGGACCCTGTGGCCACGTAGCGCATGCAGGGACTAAAGGCCACACCCAATGTGTGAGTACGGTTAACATGCTCGCAGAAGCGCATGACGCAGTTATCTGCACGGATATCCCAGAGGTTAATCGTGCTGTCTGTTGCGCTGCTCAGCAAGAGGTCGTAGAAGTTGCTCGGGTGACTAGCGTAGCATGTCGGTCGAGGTAATGCAACTGTATGAGCGGCACGACTGTGCGCGTCACGCACCACGCGCATAGTGCGCCCACCACCACCGGCACCAACGTCCAGAACTCGTAGCGAGCGATCCGACCCCGCAATTACCGCCACGGAGGACAAGAAGGCTCCGTTCACACAAGCAAGAGCCGTGACACTTTGCATGTCGTTGAAAGTCCATTGCGCGACCCGCTTCTTGCGACTTTGATTCTCAAGGACTTCAACATCGTTCTTCTTCTTGGATTTTGTCTTGTTGCTTGAAGCGCGAGCATAAGCCTCGTCCAAGTCAAATTGGTGAAGACGCGCGAGATTGCCGCATGCTGAGAGTAAAAACTTGTCCATGTAGAAGAAACGAGCTTCCACCACCTCGTGTCTAGTAGCTTTCTTAGTGCTCGACATGGACCCCATTGCAGCTGCAGCAGTAGCGATACTCGAAGGTGGTGCAATTCCCTGGAATGTGAGCGAAGACGTATCACTATCAGCTAACCACAGTCGACTCGTCTTGTCATTCGCAACGGTGACTAGCATTCGGTCGTTTTGACTCCAATGAATGGCACGAACGGGTTGGTCATGACCGATAAACACGTTGCCTTCTCCGCCAAAGCGGCTAATTGGTAGTTTGCACACTTGAGCCACTCGGTCGCTTCCACTTGTGGCCAGCCACTTGGCATCATTCGAGTACTCGATGTGTAAAATTGCACCGTGATGCAAAGTTTTCGGTGGTAAAGCATTCTTCGGCTGGTAGTGCTGTAAGAGTCCGCAGTTGGTGGGATATTCTTTCAAGTACGCAGAAGAAGATCCACCTTTCGTCCCAATGTCCACAATGGACTTTAGCGAGGTCATTCGTGTTTTCGGAGGTGTTCGTCTTGAGCCAAACGGGGATGAGGAAGATCCGTAGCCTGACGACTTGATCCGTGAATGAAATGTGACGGGCTTGTCTAATTTGTCCGCTCTTTTTGGCGGCGTCTTTTTTGCTGACAGTGGTGGTGTATTTAATACACTGTCCTTAGGTGGAGGACTTCGCGGAATCACGGACACCCTCTCATTGTTTCCATCTGAAGCTGACTGTTCTTGATTAGATGAAATCAAGAGGCCATATTCTGCGGTAGTCTCAGCAACTTGGTTGCCCATATTTAACCTCTTGCCGCTGCTAATAGTCGTAGTGCAAAACATGGTGAAGCAAGGCTGAAATGCACTTATCACGCCGCACTGGAGAGTATTTACGTTCGATGGATGGTAGAAGCAAAATTCTTTTGCAACACAAATCGGATCCAGACGTTGCCGAACGGAATCAAAAGGCAGCTGGAAGTCGTGAATGATCTCGATTTCAAACGAATACGCGTTGACGCTGAGAAGGTATCCAGGAACACCTACAACCAAAAATTGATTGTGTTTGAGTAAATGTCGATCATCGTGGCTATTAAATTGTAATTCTTGTGTTGTTGATGAGAGACTGACAGCTGCACGGTTCATACAGACGTATTTCATCGACAACACTGGGCAGGAAACATCGGTGGTAACATCGAGTTCATCCATTGGGTCGGACGTAAAGCAACTGCCCACATAACCATAGGTATTGAGAGCAGCTCCATTGGATGCAGATTTCTGCGCCTTGTCACTTCGCGCCCATGGCGGAAGAGAACTGATAACTTGAGGCATTTCTCGCCGAGCTTCAGCGTCGACATCCTACGCAACAAGACACAAACAGCTCGGTGAATTTATCCGCTTTCATACTAATCATTATACAAGAAATACACCCATTACCTGCTTCCGTCGCAACGACTTGCGTACAAAGTTTTCAACATTAAATCCCGTGAGTTCTTTTGCATAACCATCCAAAACTGCGAACACCTTGACGGATCCGTCCGCAAATCCGAACGCGGCGTCACCATTTACTGAACTAAATGCGACAGATAGAATAGAAAAGGCCGATAACACAGCCGATTGAAACCACAGCGTCCTCGCTGCTAAATCCCAGATCTACACAAAAGTACATGCAATTTAGCATCAATACAATAAACAGACTACTGCTAAGTTGCAGCAAGTACCTTAAATGTTCGATCCTCAGACGTTGTGACCAGCAGGTGATGGTGGATCGGATGGAATTCACCTCTTGTAACCTAGAAATACATAACATGTCAACCCATGACAACTCAAACAAAGCTGCTTCGTGCACCACGACTTACACGAGCCAAATGTCCTTCCAGTGTGACCAGAACCTCCTTCCTTTCAATGACGAATACCTTCACATCTCGATCACCTGCTACCGCGAGTAATGTACCAGTATCATCAAAAGTGACCCAGCCTGGCTCAACAGGCAAGTTCTCAACCAAAGTTGACTGCGTTACGTGCGCCTTTCCTTTTATACGCCACACTATCACACTGACATGACCTTGTTAGTATTTTCTCCCATAAGATGACATAATTCCATTCCCCAACGCACCAATCTCGAGATGCCGAGCATATCGTCACTACTGAAGGGTCTTTATCATATATCTTGACGCACAAAATACGCTCTCTGTGTCCATGTAGCTCTAGATCTTTCTCCAGAGGTTCCGCATTCACTTCAGGCGCTGAATATCGAGGATTTCTCGCCAAACGCATCGGTGAAGCTGCGTTCCAGCGCACACAGAGCACAGCGCAGTCGGTGTACTGTAAGGCAAACACGGAGCACCGACCGCTGCAGTCCGCGGCCGTGAGCGTCGCCTTGGGGCGCCACTGCCACGCTGCATCGGTACGCAGCTCCATTGTGAGTCACAATTTGTGACGTTTCGAGATCGCAAATAAATTGCTCTGATTGGTGGGTTTGAAAATACTATTAGCCAATCCATAGCGAGGTGGCGACCACAACTTCGGTTAAGACTATCGGTAGATGGACCAGGTCATGAAAGAGGAGACGCCGGGCAAGGATGACGACGCGGCTGCCGACTTGTCCACGTGCGTGCCACCAATATATACTCGTCTCTCTTATATTATAGACACAGATCTACCCAACGGTGCCAGTTGCACCTTCAGCAGAGTTTCCTGTGATAATTGTTTCTCGCTTGAATGTCAGGAATTGTGACCCGGAGCAGGCGTTCCGTGCCAGTCGCGTCTCGGGATCACGTTCCATCGAAATGGCTTTGGCGGAAATACGGATCATTAAGCGGAACGTCTACGTCCAGCGAGAAGAGCGCTCGTTGCCCGAGGTACTTTTTGCCCAGCATGTCTGGCTCAAAACGCGATTTACTGGCAACCTTGCAGTTGTTTTTTGTGATTGATCGAGGTATAACTTGTGAACATTTTGACTTTCTGGTGCCATCAGGATGAAATATCGAATTGCTCTTGCAAGCCACCGATGGATGAGAATGAAATGGGATGTCTAGATGACTGTTTGAATCGTGCGGTAAGATTCCAGGGCTAGGAATTATTCAGGAAATAATTGTGAGCAACGAGACACTCGTGACTGAAGCCATATCTGCAGGCTCTAGTGGAATGTATCCAAGGACATTGCAAATGTGGAGAGCGGTGCGATAATATGAGAATACAGCGCGGTGTCATGCCTTCGACCCAGCTGATCGATTGCGGAACGAAAGGACTGGGAGTGAGATTGCTGGTAGATATTAAGGCTGGATCATTTGTGGGCGAGTACATGGGCGAAATTGTGACTGAGCAAGAATACTACATGCGACGAGTGGTATGTGCTTAGGAACCAAGGGGTTAAGGCTGTTAAAGCTGGTGTGCTCAAGCTAACTGTTCTGTTTCAACTTCTGATAGCTTTACCATCATGAAAAGCACCGCTACATGATGGTTTTGAGTGGTGGTGAGGTCATTGACGCTACACGCATGGGCGGCTGGGCGCGCTTCATTAACCACAGCTGCGACCCTAACTGCGGTGTAGAGAAGTGGGACGTGAATGGCGAAGAGCGCTGTGCCATTTTCGCTCTGCGCGACATATTCACGAACGAGGAGTTGACGTTCGACTACAAGTTTGAGTCCTTCAGCAAAGCTGTACGTTCAACGTTCATCTCTCAATTGCTCGCCATTTATCTGACAAGTGTATTTTTTTTGGTATGTACAAGGAAATCACCGAGTGTTTATGCGGAGCATCCAATTGCCGGAAGGTCATTGGGATGAACAACCGATCTGGAAAAGCGACTACGCAGAAAAACAAGAGTATGGAGACTTTGGCACTGTCGGAAGGAGCAAAGTTGTTCGACCCCGTCATGGGTCTTAATGCAAGAACATTTCACGGCGCTAAGGTTGGTTGTGTGTGTCGAGCAGTTAACTTGGAGGCTCTTTGGACTAACATTTGGATCTTCACTTTGTGTGTTTACAGAAAGCAGAAGCTCTAATGCAGCGGATGGCTCGTCAGCGATTGCTTAGCAGTGTCGACCTACGCGTACTGCGTCGGTCTCACGTGATGCTAGAGCGCAATTTGTCATGGCACATGGAGGGTGACTTTGCTCATCTAGCGTTGCTGCCGTACTTCCTACCCAAACACTCGTCTGCGATGAAACACACGCCAGAGTTAAAGCATGTGCCTGACTTTTTCGATTGGAGAGATCTGCCCAATTTTCCGAAACGAGTTTCCCGTCATAGTCGTGAAACGAAAATGGCTCGACTGCGCCAGATCACCGAGTCACTCCAAGCTCGTCAGAAGCCACCGCAAAATCCCATTTAGCTGAGAGCTCCACCATAAACTTGCGTGTCAATTTCTGAGTAGAAACAGTGTTCGTACCCATTTCTCGTCTTCGTGTCTATTGGTTAAAAACCTGATATAGGGGAAGGTCTAGATTAGAGAGCAGAGCTGGCCTCATACAAAGTCGCCGTCGGCAAGCAGGGAAGAAGCGAGCTGCCTTCAAACGTCCATAACGTGACCAGCCTAGAGCCCGCGTGGTGTCCCGTTCCCAGCCAAGGTGCGAATTAGACGCTACGTATGCGTATTGGCCGACTAACTTTGGTAGAAACGTTTTAGTTTGCGCAGCATTGACGAGTTTCTATGTCGTGTTTTAGATTAGAAACGTGACCGAGTTGATGGCCATGGCGGGAGGAGACGGTGAGTCGATTCTTGATGCAGAATTTAAGCAAATTACCGGCGGTGGGGCTTGCGGCCTTAACGCCAAGTGTCAGTGTCAACCCAGCACAGCCGAGACGCGCGAGTTTCGCAAGGTGAGGGGAAGTTTCAGAAGCGAGAGGAAGGTAGGAATATGACACGATTGTTTGTTTTGTGTTGTGGTTTTGATAGCGGTGGCTGCTGCTGACGGATAGAGAACGCGTCGCAGCTCTTCGAGGAGACGTGAATCAGTTTCTACAGACGGCCATTGACCTGTTGCCGTGTCCTGGCTGCAGGAACAGCGCCGAGGCGCTCTATTACAAGCTAGTGGATGGAATAATCCGTGTACCACAAATTGTCAGTCGCTCAGGCTTGTGTTTCGACAAAGACAACCACTTCCGACTCAACGAGTCGTATCTTAACAGTCCAGATACGTCATTCTCACTCTTCTATCATCAAGAACGATGGGCTAATACTACACTGGAAAAACCGATTAAGCCGAGCAGCAAAGCAGGAACTTCGCGTGCGAGATGTCAGCTTCATTCGCAGCGACTGCGTGGACGTCCGCGTCCTGCTGCGTTTGAGGCACTCTGGAATAAGCTGCCGGAAGACCACCAGCGACACCTCGCTCATATCGATTCAGACCAGTTTTTGACCGATCTGGAGAATTATTTGCGGCGTCATCGCTTTTGCTGCCGGTGTAAGGAAAAGGTATTAGAAGCGTATGATCTGCTAGTCGGTTCAAGCTGTAGTGAAGACGACTGTGAGGACTGTGGAGGCTTCGAGTGCTCGGAAAAGCACCACGAACATAGCGATTATGGCGACGATCTGCACTACACGTCGTATTTGTTCGACGAGCTCGCATTTTCGCGCGCCACGAATCAGATTGTCGTGCCTTGTAATATTGAGTTTATGTCCCAGCTGATGTCAAGAGCAGACCAAGAGGTTGTTGGTGACTGGGGAGACCGTCATGCGCGGACCATCGCTGAAGCACAAGATGAAGTCCTCATTTGTCTGGGTATGGTTATTTGGGACAAAATGCAGAACTTGTGGACCACGTCTCGGTCCGAGAAACGTTCAGAAGAGCTGTTAGTGCACTGCGCTGTGTCTACGTTGCGTCGTAACTTTGACGTAGCTGTGGAAGCGCTACATGGTGAGGAGATGATGGAGCAATTGCTTGCAGAAGAGGATGATGAATCACGAAGGCTGGCCAAGAAGAAAGAAAAGCGTAAGGAAAAGAAGAAGAAGCGCAAATCAGCAACAAAACAAAAGCTGGTGGATCGGTCAGAATCGGAGAAGAGTCGACAGTTTGGGAAATCGAAGGCAAAGCAGGTAAATTCACGCAAGCAGCCATGTAGCAACAAGACCGTGACGTCTTCATCCAGGACCAACTCACTGAGTAGCCAAGGAGACGACGATGATCTTGACACTTCCAGCGGATCTCTAGACCCGATGACAGCGCACCAGTGTGACTCCACATGTGACGAGCCGTGTTTGCGCGGGAATTTAACATTTGACGAGCGAATGGAGTGGCAACTCCTTTCATCTATGGGTTGGGATGCGTCTAATCAATTTGCTTCGTCACTGCCGGAGATGGATGTGGACACAGACGACGAGAATCACGGCATTCCAGAAGACGAAATCCAATTTTGGAAACAGAATCGACCGAGTCTTGTGCGGCGACGCATTGCCCAGCGACAGAAGCTGCAGGAGCGTTTTGATCAACTCGTTCTGCGCTCGACATCTCTGGATGCATAAGTGCGTATCAAGAAGTTGGTCGTGGGAAAAGGAATACACGTACGCTTTCACGATAAAAGCTGCTCATCGCTTATAAAAGATTTCACAGTGAGTTTGCATCAAGAAACTCATATTTTCTGTTACTCCTAAAACATGTGCATGCTTTTAGGGAAACTCTTTCATTGTGGGTCAGACTGAACATGTTTTGCATCCTGTTCATTAAAGTTCGACCTTGTTAACCTCGATTGCCAGGGATATAATGGCTTCATCGACCATTGCCTTGTGGTTCGTGCATGCCATGAGAGCGTTCGTGATAGCGTGTCGATTCTTGTCCAGCAACGTTTCATGTTTCTCCGTCATCTCAATCGCCCTATACGTAAATATTAATGTTAGTCGTTAACCATTCATATCCACTGGGCATGCCAAGCAACTTACGCTTTTCTTGCGTCCGCCAGGCGCTGGCGGCTTGTAAGCTCTTCTTCTGGGAGGTTATCTTCATTGGAGATTTCTGTTACTTTCATTTCGACTTCTTCAGTCGCTGCGATCTTTCGATCGAGACTCTCACTTCTCTTTACACGCTCTTTGCGCATCTGCTCCGAGAACTTTTTCACCTCCGACTCCCACCTCTTTTCGCTTTGGGCTTCGATATTCAGTCGATCTTCGCACTGCTGCAGCTCCTCATCTAGTTCCAGTGCTTTATCCAGACTAGCATTTGCTCGTTGGATTCGGTTTTGCTTTAAATCCAGTGCTGCCTTACGAACGGATGTCTTGAGATGATGGCTGAGCTTGAGGACGGCATTAAGTTCGTCCAACTCCTGATCCAACTCGAGTGTGTAGTCAAAATCACGAGCATTCTTCAAAGTTCGTGGTACAATCTTTAATTGTCTGCAAGTAGCTGTGTAATCGTGGAGCCGGTTGTATAACTGAAAAAATAGTGCAAAGAAAACGTGTCAGACCAGATCATTGTGTGTATTCTTGTCACACAGATACGTACGCCATCGCGCTTCTCGACACCGCGATTCTCGTCCCTCTTAGTCTGTTGCTGAAGAGCATTCTGACGTTCAAGCACTTGATGAAGTTGTTCCGTCAGTCTTGCTCGTTCTTGAGCTATTTGCTCGATGTCGAACGCAGATAATTCCTGGTTCTCAATACGGGTACGCAACTCTTGAATTTTCTGCTGTCGTACACTGATTTCATC
Source organism: Phytophthora brassicae (assembly GCA_024679045.1). Taxonomy (NCBI): domain Eukaryota; phylum Oomycota; class Peronosporomycetes; order Peronosporales; family Peronosporaceae; genus Phytophthora; species Phytophthora brassicae. The sequence continues at coordinate 2,479 of JAIKVB010000218.1, read as the reverse complement.
CTCTACAGACCACATTCACAGTAAGGGACCTGCATATAAATACGAGACGAGCACACATCATTGCTTACCAATGGATTGATGCATCTCAGCGAGAGAGCTCATCTTGTTCTTCAGTTTAGTTTTGCTCCTGTCATAGCGTGCCAACAAATCTTTGAATTTTGCAAGGTCGCTTTCACAGTCCGATTTCTTTTTGCTAAGCAGTGGTAAGGAGCCCTTAAATGTAATAAACAAACATTTCCGGAAATCATCAGTCAGCATATCAAACAGCTAAACTCAGATGATAAAGATATACGCACATTGTTCTTCTTGGCCTTTTCAATGCGCTTTTTTAGCTCTTCACGCTGCTGTTCGAGCTCGATTGTTTCCTGCTTTAAGGTCTCATTCCGCGCAACTACATTATGAAAAGTTTTCATTGTCAACACAACATCCACCTTCACAAACACATTAAACACAGCAGTTCCGTACTCAGTTTCTCCCGCTCCTGTCTCTCCAAATTGGCATGTTTGTCGTCTTCGCCAGCCAAGAAGACGCGGTACGACGCATCCAGGTACTTGAAGAACAACTTGTCTCCGTTCTCTTCGTCATTCAGGTCCGTCTCGTTCGTTTCGTGAAGAACATCATCGTACTACAGTCATTACCACGTCAGTACACTACAACAACAGAAATAAACCCAAAGTGTCGAGCCAAAATTCTCTATCCACGTACATTCAGGAGCTCAATCAACCACGATATCGACATCAACAGCATCGGCCACGTGTGCGGCGTGCCCACCGCCGCTAGAGACGTTTTGCTGATAGGGAATGGGTACTTTAAGTCGCGGAACTGCTGCACAATATCTTCCTCGAACTTGATGCCGAACTCGAACGTAGGGTCCACCAGCTTAAACAGAAACAGGACAATGTTGCAAAAGTCCTTCTTGGACGGACCGCGTCGGAGCAGCCCTTGGGGAATTGACTGATCGTAGGCGTGGTCGCTCAGGAACTCCACGAGCACATGGACACACTTGTTTAGGTACGTCTTGTCGCTTGTGGGTCGCGGGTCCTGCACTCGCGCACCACCGCGTCCTGAAACGGAAGCTCTTGATCCATATGTGCTGCTGCGACGACCAGCACCAACGGACTGACGGTTTACGGACGCGCGAGGACCTGGGGGCGGCCTTCTCGCATTAGGGCCATCAGCGGCGGAGACGCGGCGCGACACGGTGGCGATGGACTGGCGTTCGTTGGTCGCACCTTTGTTGGGAACAGACACGCGTGTGGAAGGGTGGCGCAGCGCAGAGGAACGGGTGTTGAGCTGCGAGGAAGACACCGGGCCGAGCGTCGTGCGCCGCATGCTGCAGTTTTTTTGGAAGGTGTAAATGTAGGTTTTGAATTTTAAAAATTACATATTGTGTGGACTACATACGGTAAAGTACTCAAAAGGGTACCGGTAGATTCCAAAACTTTCCCAGAATGTGGACCCTTCCCAAAAGACCATAAAGTAATGTGTCCCGGGGACACTGTCCCCCATTTTAAAATTCGGGCACCGGGCAAACATCACGATGGCATTCATAGCAACTTCATCTAGGCAGGAGGTACGCGGCTTACGTAACTGCATTCACCAAGAACGTATTCGGCGACAGCACCCACGCCCACGATTTTGCCTCACAGCGATGAGCACGACGAGGCATTTGACGTATTAGACCCAATGTCTTTTACACCGACATCACCCTTAACCATGCGCGAAACCGCCATGTATACAATGTACACGAGGAGAGCGCCATCACGGATGACAAACCCTTTCTCATCACCCCCCAAGGAGGAAACACAGCACCAGCTCCCCCGGGAACGTATGAGACCCGTCGATCCCAACAACGACTGCTATAGTCGCCTGAACATTTGACACTCGCTTTCCTAATGCAACATACCCAACAAAACAGAGTTTGAGTGTATAAGAGCGATGCAGGTCTTGTAGTTCTGGGGCTCAATAGCTTATTGACAATAGGGGTGCAGCTTATAACTAGACGCGTCTACGTCTTAGGCTGGGCATACGAATGTTTTTTTTACGTTTCGTCATTTAGCCCGACACAAGTGTCAAATACTACGTAGTAACATTCTAAGCTTCAAGTTTGTATTGACAGCTCAAGCGCCATCTTTTGTCAGGACCGATATCATTGCAGTCTTTGGCTTTGCTTCACGGAAACAGTGGCTGCGCTGCCGCGATAAAAATATATATTTCATGACGAGTGAAGTGCTGGGCTCGCTGGAGACCACTGTTTCCGTTGGGTACTTTCGGTTCTAAATAACACAGCAACAAACCTCAGAAATTAAGTTTATTTTTAGTGAAGTGCTGGGCTCGCTGGAAACCACTGTTTCCGTTGGGTACTTTCGGTTCTAAATAACACGGCAACAAACCTCAGAAATTAAGTTGATTTTCATGAATATATGAAGCAAGTCTTTCGTCTGCTTGAGCTTGGCTCGGTACTGCCTCCTGTAATCTG